>PVKM010014847.1:0-28557 GCA_004027735.1 Carollia perspicillata | reverse complement strand
GGAGCCTCTGCAAGTACTGTGGTGGCAAAGGCTGTTGTGGGGTTCTTCTGACCCTTGTTTTGTCTATTTCACACTGAAAAGTATTTCAGGCAAACTTGGACTTGGTCTTTAGAATTAGATGGGGGTGGTGGTAAGGAGTCTAGAGAATTACTGAGTAATGGTGTTTGTAAGTTTATGTCGCTTCTCGGTGTGCAGAAGGGACGGTTGTTGCTGGAAATTATGAGGCTCTGCAGTTTCGTAGTAAGAAATAGAAGGCTCTCTTCGGGTCATTAAAGAAACCTCGAGAAAGGAATACGATAGATAGTTTTACATCCAAGAGGGAAGGCACTGGATGGATGTTCGTGTAATGTTTTTTTACTCCAAGAAAATTGTTTGGTTTGTTCCTTGCTTGGGGAATTTTTTTTGTTTTGTTTTGTATTTAAGTTATGGGAAGCACATCCTTTTGCTTTCCCCAAACTTGAGTCGGGGTGGGATTTAAGAGGAGAGCTATCTTGCGTGCCTTAAAGGGTAACTTTGTGCCGAGTTTTGGTTAATAGGAATGTTTTCAAAATGCAGAAAGAGGCAGATTAACAAAAACCTGAATGGGATATTTACAGTACTACAGACAAGACCAGCAGTGTTTTTTTGACTAGGAAAAAGTGGCTCTGAGAATAATTAATAGAGGAGAAAAATCTGGTGTTCTGGATTGTAGATTGCCTAAGAAAGAGGCTTAGTAGTGAGTGGTCTCTGCTGTTTGTGGTTGTTAACTAGCTGCCTCCTCGGGCAAGTCACAACCTCTCCGATCTGTTTTCTCTTGTAAATAGTTTCATAGCATTGTCCCTGCCTTAAGAGATTATTATGAAATCAAATGCCTTGTGTTAGTAATAGTGAATTATAATCTTTGCCAACACTACAAATAAAAAGTTGCCACGTAATATGGTTTTATAACAAAAGCCAGAGTTTTTGTTTTGTATAAAACCAGCATACCGGAAAAACATAAACACTGAATCATGAAATAGGATATATTTGTATATCTGCAAAATCTGTTGTAACTGTTATCTTTGATCTCCCTCATTTTCCTTTTACTGATTCAGATCAGTGTCAAGGGTGCCATCATTTCCTCATAGTTTGAAAGGTTTAATCTAGACAGTCATTACTTCTGTTTCCCAGCCGTTGGGGAGGCTTTTTTTTTTCTTTTTAAATACACGAAATTTCTCTTAATCCAGACCAGTTCTTTCACATTGATTTTTTGAAAACTTTTTTGCGGCGTGTGTTAATGAGCCTTCTCAAACATAATTGCTCGTGATCTTATTACAAAATAATATCGAAAATCAAGATGAGTGCAACTAAAAATACAAAAATTTGTATTTCTCTCTAAATATTTTCCTGCACATTTTGTGTATTTTTTTAGAAATGGGAGCATGCAGCATATTCATCTAACTTTAGCTCATAAACATCCCCATGTCATTAAATAGTTTTTGCAAAAATTATTTTTGGCTTTTTAACATTTCATCATGTAACTATCATTTAAATTTTTTATTGGCAGATATTTGGGATGTTTCTAACATTTTGCTAGTGTAGATTTTGTTAATAGAATAGCCTTTTACATAAATCTTGGAAAAAAATTTTCCCTCAGATTTGTAAAAGAAGAATTACTGGGTCAAGGAGCCTGTGTGTGTATGTGTGTTTAAGACTGGTAACATAACCAAATGACTGTCCAGAATGTTGTTATTGATTCCTATTCATCTAGTGTATGACCAAGCCTCACATTACAGCTTTGTTCAAAATCTGGTATTAGCATTAAAGTGAAAAACTTGCTTTAATTTGCATTTTTTAAAATTTAATGTCTATAATATATTTATTTTCCTAAGTTATTGTAAGCTTCTTGAGGGAGAGAGATGTATTTCACATTTGACATGCTGCAAGTCACATAGTGTGTACGTAATAAATATTTGCTAATTGTCTTAATATTTACCTTTTTGACTTCTTGAAGCTCAGGAAATTATCTTTTTGTGTCTTAATTTATGAGTACCTTTTTGGCAACATACTGTGTATTATTTGTTATTTCACTGATCCATTACTTTGTTTTCATTCGTGTGTATGGTGGGAGGGCATGATCTTATTACCACAGTTGTCTACTAAAAGGTCCAGTGACTTTCCATTGCGCCAACTGCTGCATTATCTAAGAGCTCCATCCACCTTTGAGACCATTTTTCATGATAACTCAGATTATTTCGTTTCCTTTATTCATTCACCTGTCTAGTACAGAATTCACTTACAAATTTCACTTCAATCATTCTTTCACTTGTAGCCTTCTCTGTCTGAAAAAAAGCCTACTGTCTGAAGTTTCTTAGTTTCATTATTCAGATTGTTCTTGATAACGCCGCAATTATTGCCTATAACATCTTTTACTGCTGTTAGTCTACTGTGTAAAACTTAAGTCAGGTGTAATTTTTATTTATAATTTCATTTATTCAATTATCTCCATGCCCTTTTACATTTGTCTATACAGTATCATGTAGTTGAAGGAGGAGAAAGCTGTTTCCTTTAGGTTTTAGAATTGTTTTGGGGATTAGGTTTGATTTATTGATTAGGTTTGTCAAGTTATAAACAGCAAGGAATGGGTTTGCTTACAACAGAAGTGACAGCTAGTAGCTAATTAGCAATTGATTTACTGACTTTAAAGCACGTCATCTCTTACACTTTGTCCTTTATATCCTTACTGTATTAAGGACTATAATGGATGTCCCTGCGTCCTCAATACAGTCTGACCTTACTTGCAGTATGTTTCATTTAGAAAGGCAAGGAAAGGTAGCTGTATCATTTCCAAAAGATTTGTATTTTTTTTCCTTTTAAAGGTCCCGAAGAGAGATTTCTGAGCTGTACTTCTTCCCTGATCATGTGGGATAAATAAACTACCAGCAAATGTTAGTGAAAATGGTAATATTGTATTTGCTTGTAGAGAGTCTATATTGAAAATCTGAAGACAATTCATAATGGAAGTTTTTAATACTTGATAATATTTGTAGGGTTTTAGAAATACTACAGATGTAAAAATTCTCTGAATACTGCATAATTGGGAGGAAATGCATTCATTTATAGTATTGAAGCTTTGTTAATGTTTTTAATGAACTTTCTACTTATTGTATGTTTCTAGTTCTGTACAACCAAGGATTCTTAAACATGTTTTTTAAAGTAATTAAAATTTTTTATTTGGTAGTACGTCATTCATTAATCAGTTTTTAACCACATAAAGTTAAATTGGAGCCAAAATCTATAGATTCAGCAAATGTGATAGTATAATTCTAAACGTACTTCCAAGTTGATATACACAGAAAAACATACTTCAAAGTTGATGTACACAGGAAAAAAAAAGCCATTTCATTTATATTCTTATGAGTCATGCACTTATAACTGAGTAATAATAATTCTGCTTGAAGTATGATCTGTTTGATGTGTTATATGACCACCCAAGTAGCTTTATCTTTAATTAAATTCTTTTAGTCTTCAAAGAGAATTCCTTTTTTAGGCAAAGTTTTTAAAGTAGAAGTTTTTTCTATAAACACTGTTGAGTACAAAGTACTGAGGTAACTGTACCCTGCTTATGCCAATTACTGCAGAGTTTTCTGCTGTAAATTGAAAATGCCCGTATGTGGCATAAACAAATCTTGAAAACAATGCTGTATTTAGAATTCATACGTTTCATTAATTCCTGGCTTGTAGAGGAATAAAATTTTACCGATGGAAACGCTTTCTCATTACTTGTGTTGTTTTAATAGGATTTTTCCTTTATGAGATTAGAAATTAGAAATTGAGTTCCTGTATATTTTGGTAATGTTTGAAAGAGCTGCTCATATTTTGCTAAAAGAATTTTTCTTTTTTCCTTCTCTCACTCTTTTATTATAATTGATGCTATCTGAAACATATTTAGGTTGAAATTGTGGAAGTAATTTAATATTCATTCTTACTTCAGGCTTCTCCCATCTCTCAAAATGCCCTTGGTAGTCTTTTCACTTTCTTTTAACTTACCGATGAATCTGCCTTCTTTGTGATAACTTTATTCCTAGTTTGTGTTACTGCTCTACATTTAAAAGAATTGGAATTATCCAGATTCCAGCCGAAAGAGTAAATTTAATGTTTAAGGGTAGTTTGAATAGGATATTTTCCCTGGACTAAAGGGAATATACATACGCATGCTAGAATATAAATCATAGTCAAATCTGAAGCAGTATTTTACGTCAGGGAAAATTAGATTTGGTCTTCAATTTCTAATGTTTCTTCTCAGGAAGAAGGGTGCTGGGTTGTTTTTTAAATTTAATCTCTATTGTATTGTTTCCATTACCATTTAGTCCCCTGTACCCTCCTTCCCACAGCAGTCACCACCCTGTTGTCCATGCCCGCGAGTCCTTCTGTGCTCAGTCCACCCACCCACTACATCTCCTCTTCCCCCAGAGCTGTCGTCCCGCTCTCCGTCTGTAAGTCTGTCCCCGTTTTCCGTGTTAGTTTAGTTTGTTCATTGGAGTCCACATATGAATGAAATTATATGGTATTTGTCTTTCTCTGACTGGCTTATTTCGCCTAGTATAATGTTCTCCAGGTCCATCCATAACTGTCGCAAAGAGTAAAATATTCTTTTTATGTCTGAGTAGGTGGCTCTTAATCTATACCGTCTAGACTCTAGATTAGCAGTTTCAACTCTGTAGACCAGATTGGCAAACTTTTTATTTTCTTTAGAAAGTATGTCAAAAAGCATTTGGTATATGCGATCTATGTATTAATTTGTACAGACCTGATTAGTAAGTGTCAGGATCAACTCTAATTATTGACATGGTAATTAGCTGTATAACTTTTGAGGGATGACATATTTACTGTATCATGTCCAAGGATATTGCATTTAATTAATGCTAAATTCATAAATATATATGATTTATAAATCTTAAAAATAAAGATGGTCACTAATGAAAACATTTTCTAGACAACAGGGAAAGGATTTTTTTTGTAGTAATAATACTGTCAGAACAACTAGTTTCCAATAATTTTTTTTATTAAATTGTAGACCAAAATTAGAATTTATATTGTAGACTTACTTTATAGTCTCCCCATTTGTTTTTACTGAATTAATTTGATGTTATGTACAATAACAAAACTTTTTTTAATCTTCACCAGAGGATATGTGTATTCATTTTTTGGTTCAGGAGAGAGAGAAAGAAAAAGAAACAGAAACATCAATGTGCGAGAGAACTATCAATCTGTTGCCCCCAGTACACGCCCCAACCAGGGATTGAATCCACCACCTAGGCATGTGCCCGAACCAGGGATTGAGCCTGTAACCTTCTGGTGCATGGGACAGCTCTCCAACGCTGAGCCACCTGGCCAGGGCTGTATATAATAATGAAATTTAATGTAACCTGAAAGAAAAAAGCTTTGATTCTATGTAGTTTTTAAGTGTTTATTGTTTAAAGCATAAACTTTGGTTTGCCTTGCTGAAGTTTTCTCTCTGGTTGGTACTTCTTAATGAGACTCGAAGAAAAATGGGTATATACTGAGATCTGTAGTGTTCACTGGGGGATTGTTGACTGGTGGATTATCTGCAACAGTTTTACAACAGGCTGTTGCTTTTGTTTTTTGTTTTTTTTTGCCAACCCCACAATTTCTGGGTTGAAGATGTGCCGAGGAATTGCTATTTATTTATTTTTAGTTAAACTAGAATGTAAGTTGAAAATGACGTTGTAAAACATAACAGTTAAATTCATGTCCAGGGAATATAAATGTGTTTTGCATTATCTAGAGCTGTTGCTTCTTGACAGATGGTCAAAATTACAAAGTTGCTTGCTTTGAAAGGGTACTAATATGGTTTCTTGTGGTTTTGCTTCTTAAATCTTGTTAGCTTAATATTTTAGTTTCTGTATGTTGTGGTTAAAGGAATTTAATTTTTTCTCAGTTTTATCCTTTCCAGATTTTTGCAGTCCCATATCATTAGAGTATCTTCTTTTAGAGAAGAGACCTATTTTGCCTGAGTATCTTGGGTGTGTATGAGATAAATAATTATCAAAAATGATGGCAGTGGCTTGAATAAATAGAATACAGTATTTTAGAACCTAGAAGGAAATTTCTTAGATTTAGCTAAGCTCCAAGTACTTTTTCCCCCAACACAATTATGTGCATAATTAGAAACTGAACAGCCATAAGATCAGGATGCTTCTTAGAAAGGTCTTGCAAGTTGTCTCCTTTTTCCACTGGAGCTCTTAGCAAATTAATCATGATTTGTTGTTTAACTTGTTTTAATTTGTGGTCCAATAATTCCAACATTTCTGCCATAGCTGAATCTGATTCTGATGCTTGCTCTGTATGTGCAGACTGTATTTTTTCCCATGTTTTCTTTTCCCATATTTTTTCTGTATAACCTGAAGTATTTATTATAGGTGTCTAAAAATACTAAACAACATGTTTGGCTAGGAACTTCAGGGATAGAAGTATTTTAGTTAATGGTTGATTCCTATTTAATTGGCAGGGGTGGGGGGTCATATACTTTATACTGTGTACTGTCCACTATAGTAAGTAGTTCTTAACCACACGTGACAATTGAGAATGTGAAATGTGACTAGTACAAATTGGGTTTCTGCTGAATATAAACCAAACACTAGATTTTGAAGACATAGCACCCACACAGAAGAACGTAACGTATCCTACCAAGAAATTTTATGTTGATCACATGCTGAAGTAATATTTTATGTGATGGGTTTGATGAAATTAAAATTACTTTCATGTTTCTTTTTACTTTTAAAATATGTCTAGTAGAAAATTTAAAATTACAAATGTAATTCAAGTGATATTTACATTGGACAGAGATGTTCTGTGCTAATGTTTCCTAGCCTTAAGATTCCCTTCACAATAAAATATCTAACGAACCTCCCTTTTTGAAATGTTAAAATAATTTTATTATTTTGGATGTTATTTATTGAAGAAATATTTGTTAAGTGCCTGCTATGTACAGAGAATGAAAACATTCAAATCCTGCCTTCATGCAACTTTCATTCTAGTGGGAAAAATACATGATACTTTTTAGTAGAACATTTGTTGTAAGTATACTATTAATTATTATATATAATTTTATAGAATATCATTTTAATACTTTATTTCATTTATGGAGTGATATATGCTATTTACTTGGTGTTTATCTTGCTTGGTGAACTTTGAACTTCCTTGATCTGTGGTTTGATATCTGACATTAATTTGGAGAAATTCTCAGTCATTATTACTTCAAATATTTCTTCTGTTCTCTCTCCCCTGCTGGTATTCTCATTGCATGAAAGTTATATTAACACTTTTTGTACTTGTCCCACAGTTTTTGGGTAATCTATTTTTTCAGTCTTTTTTTCTCTTTGTTTTTTTCTTTTTTAGAATTTTCTGTTGATATATTTTGAAACTCAGGAGTTTTTTCTCAGCCTTGTCTAGGCAACAAATGAGCCAGTGAAAGGCATTATCATTTATGTTACAGTGTTACTGATCTCTAGCATTTCTTTTTGATTCTTTCTTAGAATTTCCATCCCTCTGCTTGTCTTATGGGTCTGTTCTTGCAAGTTGTCTCTTTTTTCCATTGGAGCTCTTAGAAAATTAATCGTGATTTGTTATTTAACTTGTTTTAATTCGTGGTCCAATAATTCCAACATTTCTGCCATATCTGAATCTGATTCTGATGTTTGCTCTGTATGTTCAGACTATATTTTTTGTTTTTTAGTATAACTTGTCATTGCTCGTTAGAAGAGGAGACATGATGTACTGGGTAAAAGGAACTCTAGTGAATAGGCCTTTTAGTAAGATGTGAGGAGAAGGGGGAGTATTCTCAAGTCTGATTGATGATTAAGTGTGTCTCTTACAGAGTTTGTGCCCCTGGGCTGCAAACTTAGATAATTCTCAGTTTTAACCCCTACTTAGGTGGGAAAGGATGGCTAATTGGGGGCGGGGGAAGTATTGGGAATTTCCCTTCCCTAATATGGAAAGCTAGTACAGGCTGAAGCTCAAATTCTTCATTACTTTTAACAAAGAAACAGACTCTTCAACAGTTTTCTTAGACAGTAATGTCACCTACTACTTCTTCATCCTCATTTTATTTGACCTTACTGTAGCATTTAATAGAGCTGTCCATATCTTCTTAAGATTTTATTTATTTATGTTTAGAGGGGAAGGGATGGAGAGAGGGAGAGAAATATCAATGTATGGTTGCCTATCCGGTGTCCCCTGCTCTGGGAACTGGCCTGTAACCCAGGCATGTGCCCTGATCAGGAATCAAACCGTAATCCTTTGGTTCGCAGGCCCGTGCTCAGTCCACTGAGCTACACCAGCCAGGGCATATCTTCTTTGTTTACGTTTGAACAGTTCCATGTTCTGGAATTTCCTTCTACCTCGCTGGAAGAAAGATTTTTTAAGGTGGTGGTTGTTGTTGTTTAGTAAGGCTCTTCCTCTTTTGTAGCTCTTCCTCCTTTGATCAAATGAACATGAGTTAACTCCAGAGCTTAATCCTCAGTTCCATTCTCTTTTTTGTCTGTAGTCTCTCTCTAGATAAACTCTTCTAGTCCTTTGACTTTAAATACTATTTATATGCCAATGGCTCCCCCAAATAATATCTATAATTATGACTTCTTGCCTGAACTCTAGACTTGTTTACCCAGCTGCTTCTATTTGCATGGCTGATATGCACTTCAAAGCCCACATATCCCAAACAGAACTGTTAATTTTTCTTCTTCAGCCTTCTGTCTCCCCAAGTCTGCTCCATTTCAAAATACAGTACCACTGACCACTCAGTTGCTGAAGCAAAAACCTAAGAGTTATGCATGATTCCTTCCTTTTCCTTAAGCCCCACAAAATCTTGGCAGTCAAAAGTTTGTCTGCTCTGCTTGGAAACATATGCTGGATCTGTCCATTTTCCTGTCTACTACTGTCTCACTAGTCCGAACCACCACTACCCTCTCTCCTTTAGACTACTTCAGTAGCTTCCTAACTGGTTTCCCTGTTGCTGCTCACGGAAGCTGTTTTCATTTTCTCTCTGATACAATTTTTTTTTAATCTGCAGAACACTCATAGATATTTTTTGAATAAAAATGTAATCATATCAGTTCCTTCCTCATCCACATACCTTCAGTGGCTTTCCTTTGATTTACGTACAGTGTCTATGGTATGGGCCCTATCTATCTTCTGTCTGTCTTATCCATATATCTGTCTACCTCTTTGATCTTATTTCCTATTACTCTCTTTCTTTGGCTCATTATGTTCTAGACATATTTGTCATTTGTTCCACAAAAACATCAATTGTATTCCTTCCTGAAAGCTTTCTATTAGTTGTCTTTCTTCCTTGGAAGTCTCTTAACAAAATTTTGGTTAGCTTGTTTTTGTCATCTCAGATCTCAGGGCAGATGTCACTTCTGCAGAAGAACAGAGGCGTTCCTTCATTTATAAATCTAAATTAATTTTTATTCCAATATAGTTATGTTCTGTCACTCTACTTTGTTTAATTTTCATAAAGATCCTATGGAACCTTCCCTGGCTGGTGTAGCTCAGTGGATTGAGCACGGGTCTGTGAAGCAAAGGGTCACCGGTTCAGTTCCCAGTCAGACACATGCCTGGGTTGCAGGCCGGGTCCCCAGTGGGGGACACATGAGAGGCAACCACACATTGATGTTTCTCTGCTACTCTTTCTCCTTCCCTTCCCCTCTCCCTAAAAATAAAAATAAATAAAATATAAAAAATAAACTAAAAATCCTATGGAACCTTTATTTACTTATTATTTTCTTATTTGAATATTTATCCAAATCTAACATTTGCTAAATTGTAAGCTCTATAAGAATCAAAACCTTATATTTCATGTTCATTGCTCTCTTGTTACCCAAGATTGTATCTGTTACACATTGTTTAATAAATAGTTTTAACTGAATTATTGAATGTTAGGTTTTAGATTGCATATATGTTAAAGGGAAGTTAAAATCTAGCTTCTGCCCTGGCTGTGTGGCTCGGATTGAGTGCTGGCCTGAGAACCAAAAGGTTGCTGGTTCAATTCCAGTCAAAGCACTTGCCTGGGTTGTGGGCCAGGTCCCCAGTAGGGGGTGCAGGAGAGGCAACCACACATTGATGTTCCTCTGCCTCTCTTGCTCCCCACTTTCTCCTTTGTCTAATAAATATATAAATAAAATCTTTAAAAAAATCTAGCTTCTACCAAAAATAGAGAAACCTGTAAGACTCAATATTGGCTAGTTCTTCATTTCCTGCTTCAATTAAGAGCTATAAAGTAATGTGATCATGTGGAACACAGCTCTGTGGAACTAACAGAGATCATCCTGAGGTGAATTTGCAGAATTATTGTTCTGTGCTCTCAAATATGTGTTCTTATACATTATGCCTTCACACAGTTGTTCATTGTGCATAAAATGAGGTAATTCACGATTCAAAATAATTATAATGTAAAAGTGTATGGTGGTCGAAACCATTATTCAAAGTTAACCTTAATAGCACTAAATGGTAGTGACTTTCAGGAGTTGTACTCTCAATTATTATATTTAAATTATTTTAAAATAATTTTAGATGCTTATCTTATTTAGTGCTTATTTTAATTTTGAGGAACTAAGATTTGTCAATTTTTTTTCTTTTTGTTTTTGGTGTTTTTTTGTTTTGTTTTGTTTTTTGCTTAACCCAATATCACAAAGATTTTCTGTGTGTTTTTTTCCAAAAGTTTTGAGGTTGTAAGTTTTATAGTTAGGTCTATAATCTATTGTGTATGTAACCATTTTTATTTAAGTTATGAGGCATACATTCAAGGCTTATTGTGGTTTTTTTTGTTTGTGTGGTTGTTGTCGCATTTGGATATCCTACTGTTCCAAAAACATTTGTTTAAAACAACAATAACAACAGCAACAACATTGAACTGTCATTATATCGTTGTTAAAAATCAGTTGACCATGTATGTGGGTTCTGGAGTTCTCATTCCTCCAACTGACCTGTGTTCATTCTTTTGCCAATGCCACACTATTTTGGCTATTGTAAGTTGATAGGTAATTGAGTACTTCAGGTTGGTTTTTGTTGCTTTGGCTATTCTGGTGCCTTTGCCTTTCCATATACATTTTTCAACATGTTGATTTCAGGAAAAATCCTGTCAAGATTTTGATTGGTGAGAGTGTGTTGAATCTATACATCATTTTAGGAAGAATAAACATTGTAACAATATTGAATAATCTAGTCCATGAACACAGTATGTCATTCTATTTATTTAGATATTCATTGATTTAATTTTTTTTGCAGTATACAGATCATGGACATATTTTGTTAGATTTATATCTAAATGTTTCATGATTTTGGAACTATTGGAATTAATACTTTAAAATTTTTCTATTTCTAATTTTTCATTTCTAGTATATAGAAATATAAATGATTTTTGTATCTTGACCTTATGTCTGCTATCTTAGTAAACTCATTAGATCTAGGAGCTTTTTTGTAAGTTCCTTGGAATTTTCTATGTTGAAAGTCATGTCATCTGTGAGTAGACACCGTTTTATTTTTACTTTCCCATCTATACCTTTTATTTCTTTTTTCTTTTCCTATACCACTGGCTAGGACTTCCTATATGATGATAAATAGGAGTGGTAAAAAAAGACACCTTGCCTCATTCCCAGTCTTGGGGCAGAAGTGTTCAGTCTTTCATCATGAATTAGGTGGCGATCTTTAGGCTTTTGTGTAGATACTCTTTGTCAGCTTAGCAGTATCCCTGTGTCCCCTAATTTGCTAAGTTTTTTTTTCCCCCAATCATGAATAGATTTCGGATTTCATAGAAAACTTCATCTATTTGGATCATATTTTTATCTTTTTTAGTTTTTTGATGTGGTGAATTTCAATGGTTGCTTTTTTAATGTTGGGCCGGTCTTTGCATTTATGGAATAAGCCACACTTGCTTGTGACATATCTGTTTTATATTTTGCTATGTTTGTAACATTTATTTTAAAAGTAGTAATTGAAATATGTGTTATTGCTTACTATTAAATCCTGGCCACTTTTAAAAGTCGCGATTTGTGTGTTTCTTTAATTTTGTCAATAAATACCTGACAATTATTGTGTATCAGGCATTGTTTTACGTGCTGGTGATTAGAACTTTGAACAAACTAGAGGTCTATCCTTAAGCTGTATTCCTCCCTAATACGTAATAATATGTTAGCTAGTGCCATGAGGAACTGTAAAGCAGGGTAAGGGAATGGGGAGTCAGGAAGTGAGGGGCTAAAGCTATTTTAAGTATATTGGTCAAGGAAGGACTCTGATGAGGTTACTGTAGAGCAGAAACATAAATGAAGTGAGGAAGCCAGGCTTCTTTGTGGAAAAATTTTTCTAGGTTGAGAAAATAGCAAACACAAAGTCCGTGAAGCAGGGACTTGCTCAATATGTTTCAAGAATAGCACAGAGGTCATTGTTTCTAGTGTGGTAACACGTGGAGAGAGTTGCAGAGGGCAAAGTATTCAAGGCTCTGATAATGTAGAACTTTGTGGGCCTGGTAAGGACGACTTTGGATTTTTTCCTAAGTATATGGCAACCACTTATTTATTCAGCACACATTTACTGAGCATCTGCTATGTGTCATATAGTTTTCATGTTGGCGACATAGTGGCTAACAAAATAGTAAAATCCAAGCCTTAGAAGTATTAATGATAAGTGTAGCTGTTTATGGAGGTTGTCAGAAGTGGTAGAATTTAGAATATTCAGTTAGGAAGCATTTTGATACACATTGATTACATACTTAAATAATTGGAATAAATGCACTTACATTTTATATTAAAACTGTGAAGGTAATTGACTTTTTAAAAAAATTTTACAGGGGCAACTGTGTTCATCAGTTTCTTTTGGCTGTAAATTAGAGATTTTCAGGCTAGAATTTCTCATAAGGATACGCTTGAGAATAGAATGTAGAGGAACTTCACATAAATCCTAGAATAGGAACTGCAGTATGGGTTGGCCTTCCAGAGACTAGAACCCAATAGTCTTCATTTAATTTTGTTTGTTATCTATCACTATTTAACAAATCACTCGAAATGTAATGGCTTATAGTATTTTTCTGCAGGTCAGAGCTGTAGGCATGGCTCAGCTGGGTGCCTCTGGCTCAAGGTTTCTCACAAGGCTGCATGCAGTCAAGGTCTTGACTCTGGCTGTAGTCATCTGAAAGCTTGACTGGAGAAGGATTAATTTCTCAGATCGCTCACCCACCTATTGACAGGCCTTAGAGCACCTGTTGGCTGGAGACAATGGTCTTTGCTATGCAGGTCTTTCCAGCTCACAGCATGGCACTTGGCATCTCAGAGTAACAGGGTGGCAAGATGGAAGCCACAGTCTCTTTGTAACCTAATCTTGGCAGTGACATCCCATCACCTCTGCTACTTTCTCTTTGCTAAAAGCAGGTCCTTAAATTTAGTCCATATGCTGGGTTCATAGGAGAGGATTACATAAGGGTATGAAGGAGATGAGGATTATTAAAATCATTTTTAAAACTTCCTATCATACCAAATAAGCCCTAGATATCTTGAGGGATTTTTTTGTGTGTGTCTTATAGTTTTCTACCATAAAATGCCTTAGCAACTGACTCTCAACCTACATTTATTTCTTTACCTTCTCTTATTGCTACCAACTCTAATTCTTAACCATTAGCCTGTGTATATTTTATCTACCTCTTATTTTTATTTTTTCCATATCTTTAGTTTATGCAGGGCCTAACATCAACTGTACTGCTTCATGATATTTCATCTCTGCTCCTTCTACTAGCCTCTTTTATTATATCCTTAGCACTTTGTACAAATTTTGAGATGGAGTAGATAGGTAGGGAGGAGATAGAGTATAGTATCTTTTCAGTATGAATCCGCCAAGACAGGGATTAAGACAGTTTCCCTTAGAGAGCAATAGATACTTGTAGATTAGAGGTACAGTCATTGAGTCGCTAAGTGACCGATTGATTCTTGAAAAAAATTTACCAATGCCAATAGCTTGTTTTGTAATTATTTTTATGTGTCTCATGAAAGTAGAATGTAAAATATATAATAATAGCCCAATAATGTTGGTAATTTTTTTCCTTTTTTTGGGGATTTAGGAGAAATGAGAATCTGTTACTATAAGATTTATTACTTTTTAGGCATCATATAAAAGTATATGCATTTTGAGACATAAGAACTTTGGAAGAGAATTCTATATAAATCTCTACTTTTTTTAGACATTATATGGTAAAGTATAGAAAAGGTGAACATCTATTTTTTTTAATCACACAGAATTAACAACCATTAACATTGGTTCATTGTGTATTTAGTCTTCTCCCCACCCCCAAATAATAAAATTCTGTAGTTAAAATTTAACTTCTATTAAACCACCTCTGTTAGTTCTGTTTCGTGGAACTTAGTTGATGCAGCTACTGTTACAAGTTTGGTGATTATTTGTCTGGTTTTTTAAACAAACAGACGGGCAGACACATATGTACCTATATTGTAGGTATGACTTTGTGTTTATATTTTATTTGCTTGGTATACTATATATATTCTGCACTGTATTTTTAAATTTTATACTGTTTTTGAGGTTTGTCTATATTGTGCATTTGGATCTAGGTCATTCTTTTTAACTGCTATATAGTATTCCATCATGTTTTATTATTCATTCTCTTGTGAGATGTCTAGATTGCCTTGAAAGAATGTTTTGCTATTAAAAACACTGCTCTTTTGTGTGCCTGTGATATGTTCAGATTTAAAATATTATTTTCAATTTGGTGGTTGCAAAACTGGTCTCTTGCTTTATTAATCTACATTTCCTTCATTACTGGTGAGATGAGTATATGTTTAATGACTATTTGGATGTCATGATCTGTGAAATGCCTGACTGCTCTATTCTTTGCCCATTTGTAGGAGATCTTTTTGTATTCTGGATACTAATTCTTCATTTTTTATATATATTGTAGCTATCTTTTCCTAGTATATCACTTGTTTTTAACCCTATATGTTTTTTTTAATTGCCGAGACATTTTTGTGCTTCTTTTTCCTTTTGACCACCCTAACATAATCTTTACAAAGAATTAGCTTTCAGTTTTATGTTTTTACATAGGAATTAAAGGTGGAGAGTTACAGCTAGCACATTATATGGTGACATGCAAAATGACAGTATGGCCATTTAAGTGACTATTAACTGTTATATGTGTTTAAATGAAATTATGGAGTATTATAGTTCCAAAATATATTCCAAAACTTATAATTGTTAATGACAATTTTTTTCACTATTCAGTCTTCATAATTTTAATGGTACTGAATTAACATTTTCTATATTTCAGAATATACGGTTCCATTTTTTTCTTTTGATAAAATACAATGAATTTATTTAATTTGGGGATTCATCTTCAGTGGTCATCTGTAACAGTCCCCACTATTTTCCAGGCAGGATTAACAGCGTCTATGATCATAACTGGTGCCTATCCAGATGCTTTTTCAGGAAAGATGTGCACATTGCAGATGAGGCGAATCTTCACTATCACGTTATTTTTAGCAGTTGTAAAATTATATACATTTTAATTTGTAGTTCAGTTTACTTACATCTTTTTACATGTTCGTATATTTTAGTTATTGTTATTAATATTATTCATATTGTAAAATTTAAATTGAGCAGTGGAGGTTTTGAGCAATTTATTATATTTTATAAAGGTCATTCTGTTGGCTTAAAGTCCCTTCCCCATCTCTCTAAAATAAATAAAATCTTTAAAAAAATGGAATCTTAAGATGAACAATTGAGCTTTGAACAACACTTATTTGAAAACTGCTTAGATTCACTTATACACGGTTGTTTTATTTTTTCAATTAAAACTATAAATCTTTTTCTCTTTCCTTATTTTCTTAATAACATTTTATTTTATCTAGTTTATACTTTATTATAAGAATACATGTAACATGAAGAATATGTGTGAATCAGCTATATATGTTATCATTTTGGGGGAAGTAAGTATTTATACGCAGATTTTCAACTGTGTGGGCGTTGGTGCTCCTCACCCCTGTGTTGTTTAAGCGTCAGCTGTGTTATACCTGCAAATGTTTGTTTAATGCTTACTGTGCTAGGTAGTGTGAAATTTGAATTAGACTTTTGGGTATAGGCCCACACTCAGAGTGAAGAATAGTTATTGAACTCCTTATGAGCTAGAAAAGAGCAGAGCTAGTGTTAAGAGTTGGGAAATAAAGGAGTTTGAGTTTGTTCATGTCTTAATCAAACATTAAAAAATGTTGCCCTTGAAACATACAAGCGTAACTCTTTTCTAGATATTTAATTATTTATTTTTACATTATTTTAGGTTTCCAGTTATTATCTGCAGGATTCGCCATGACCCCAGCTCTGAGGGAGGCAACAACAAAGGGTATCTGCTTTTCATCTGTACCAAGTACCATGGAGTCCGACAAGATGCTACGTATGGAAGATCCAAGAACTGTAGATGAAAAGCTAAAGGGAGACACTTTTTCCCAGATGCTGGGATTTCCGACTCCAGAACCTACTGTTAACACTAATTTTGTGAATTTGAAACATTTTGGCTCCCCTCAGTCTTCAAAACATTATCAGACAGTTCTTTTAATGGGTTCTCATTCTACATTAAATAAATACAATAAGAATTATAAACAAAAGAAATTAGGAGAACCCAACTGCAGTAAGCTGAAAAACATACTGTGTAATGGCAGCAACATTCAGCTCAGTAAAATCTGTCATTCTCATTCTGAAGAGTTCATCAAAAAGGAACCTCTGTCAGATAACACAAGCCAGTGCATGACAGATGTAAAACTTATTATGGATTCAAATATAACCAAAGACACTACTGTAGATAAAGTCCAACTACAAAACTGTAAATCATACCAAAAGAATGCGCTTTTGGATAAAGTTACTGATGCTGAGATTAAAAGGGGTTTATTGGACTCTGTTCAAAAGAAAATTGGTCCTGGCCATTCAAACGTGCCTGTTAGTTCCTCAGCTGCTGAAAAAGAGGAGGAAGTGAATGCTCGTTTACTTAACTGTGTAAGCAAACAGAAAATTTTACTTAACCAGGCTAGAAGAACTCAGAAACATTTGCAGATGCTCCTGGCAAAGCATGTCGTTAAGCACTATGGTCAGCAAATGAAATTTTCTATGAAACATCAGCTCCCCAAAATGAAGATCTTTCATGAACCTACCACAATTTTGAATAATGGTTTACCTAAATGCACTGAAATTAAGCCAGACATCAACTTATTGACTACGGAGAATAAATTGTGGAATGAAACAAAAAATGGCTTTGCCCAGTGTACAGCTGCAGAAATCCAAAGGTTTGCACTGTCTGCTACTGGGCTGTTGTCTCATGTTGAAGAGGGTCTGGATTCTGATGCAACTGATAGCAGCTCTGATGACGATTTGGAAGAATATACCATTAGAAAAAATGTGGCAGTGTAAGTGCACAATTATTATTAGATCTCTTACTGTTCTCTGTACAGCAGCAATTTTGTCTTGATTTCAAGAAATATTAAAAGGAAATAGATTTTCTAAACTCGTAATGCTGTAATCTTTAAGTTATAGAACTGGTAAAATTTTTCATCTTTTAAACTACTGTTTGTAAATATATACATACTATTTAAAAATGTCATCCAACTGCTCTATCTAGGAAGAACCAACACAGGAATAATAAAAGCTAACTGGCTCTAAGTAAGCATTTTTCCTATTCTTGAATAGAACAGGCTATGGACAAGGCCTAAAATTTTGCTGCAGTGATCTAGCCCCTATGTGTAGCTAAAACTCAAAAAATGGAAAGTTTGTATGTGGGGAGCCCCCATTGACTCCAGAAGTTTGTCAATTGAGTATATATAAGTTGACCTGCTACTTTTTACCTATTTATATATTTATATTTACAGCTTTCAGCTCTAGTCTTCACCAACTTAGTCAGTTTTTGCTAGATTAATGTAGCGAAAGCAAAACTATAATGTCAGCTACTAGATACCTGTTGAATGCTTATTATGGGCTGGACCCTAAAGACTCTAAATATTCAGAGCCTCTCCCCTCTTGGGAATCTACTTCAAAGAGAGATTTATAGATATTTAAAAAAAACACAGCAAAATAGTTTTACTTATGTTAACATTCGAGAACAGCTCTATCTGATAGAGTTTCAGAGATGATGGAATGTCCTGTATCTGTTACCCTGTAGGCACTGACCTTTGGTGGATGGCTGTTGAGCACTTGAAATATCACCTGTACAACCGAGGCACTAAAGCTTTAATTTTATTTCATTTGAATTAATTTTATTTAAATAGCCAGATAGTTTTTAATATAGTTTTTAATCTACCTTCAGAGAATCTGTTAACATCCCTAAATTGATACAAGATACTCTGCGTATATGTGGTATTTTGGGAGGAGGAAGTTCAACCTTTTTATCAAATTCTCAAAGATGAATAAAATTAGAAGCTGAATGAATACATTATTTTTTATTAATAAAAAGGACTGTATTAATTTTGACAGTGAGAATAAAATATAAAGCAAAGTCTTGGTGTTCTGGTATCACTATATTTGAAATTTGTTTGAATGTGGGAGCTAATAATTATTGAGCACATTTTTCTGACTGACATTGTGCTATTTATTTTCCACATGATAAATTATGTGAGCCTTTCAACAGCCATGGGAGGTAGTAGTTGTTACCTTATTTCACTTAAGAAGCAGCAGGTTCAGCATGATTTAGTAACTCGCCCATGGTCAAAAAGTCAAGTGGTGAAGCTACAAATCTTCCCCATTACTTTAAGGCCATGCTCTTTCTATTGGATCGTGCAACTTTGTCTCCATTGTATCATGGGTAATTATAGCCACAAGAATTATTAAGTACATGTGTTCTAAAGGAAGTACAGAAATTTATTAGTTCCATACTTCTAATTAATAAAATTTAGTAGGTACATGGAGTACATTGTTCATTATTTTGTTGTTGAGATGAGAAGAGCTAGTAGATAGATTTGTTTCTTTTAAAGTAGAAAGAGAAATAAGACAATCATGTCTTTCTAGACTATTTTGACCTTTATTAGTGTTCTCTTTCATTAATCTCCTACAACACTTAATCTGCCATACAATTTACCATTAAATCATATTTTATCCTATATGATTTGCTAATATATCTATTAGTCTTAATAACCCAATACCTAGTAAGGGTGGGAACCACATTTTATAGCTTTGCAATTTTTCTTATATATCAAGCAAATAATTACTGATAGGTTTAATACATTTTGGATTAATATTTGCACTTACTCCTTGAGTTATTGAGAGAACACTATATTCAGCCATTTATATAAAACATACACAAATGAAGAAAATCAAGCTATTGAAAAAAGATTTTATACAAACCATCAGGCAACATGCCCTCATTTCTTTTTAACTTTGCCAGTTCTGTTAGGAAAACTGAAGTAAAGTAGCCTGGAAAGAAATTAGGTTCAAGCTTGGAAAGTTCATTTCTCATTCTCTTTTTTTTCCCTGTAATCAACCAGAAGGGCTTCAAAGATCCTACACATACGTTTCAGGAAAATAATTAATCTAAAACATTTAATATTCCTTAAGATACACTTCTGGCTTCTTGCATTACTGACCTTTTAATATGATGCCTTGGTTAGTAAAGCTCATATTTATAGTTCTAGGAGTCAAATGCAATTTGTTTTAAGGTACATTCATGTGATCGATTCAAATCAATATTATGAAATTTATGTAATAACTTTTTGAAATCTTTAATTCACTAATCAATGAATTAGACAATTTGATAATTATTTAGGCTTGTTTACTTATTTTTTTGCTATTTGAACAATATCTGACATTTTTATACCACTTCAAAAATTTAATATTACATTTTGTTTGTTTTGATTATTAATGCTGCTAGATTTCTTGTGGGAACAATTGTTTCTTAAGATTTTATTAATTTTGATGTTGACTGAATTTTGAGAACAAATAATTTTAATCTTGTGTGTCTTTTGATGTGAGTATAAAAATAGTTGTTTTTTAAAATTAAAATTAGTTATGTTTCAAGTTGTTAAGTTTATTTTAAAATTGAAAACATTTATCCTGATAATTTTTTTATAATTTTCTTCTTTATATTTCTGGAAACTCACTTTTCAAATGTAGATGATTGTTTTTAATTGAATAAAGTTCAGAATTAAACCTTAAACCTAAAATAGGTAAAAAGGATACATTTTGTACATCTAAATTTTTAAGTGGGTACTAATACAATTAAATTTTTATTATCTCTGTTAAATATAAATAGACTTCTTAATTTATAAGGTCTACTGTGGCAAATACTAAAGTTGACTTCAACTTAATTTTAAGCAACTTTAAGGGTGAGTACTACTTTTTCCTTTATTTCATACCCACTGCCTAGCATTGTCTACCTTCTACTGCTTGTCTGGCATTAGTTGAACAAATGAATGAATTTTTCTGTGTTTGTATATGTAGTTGTAAAGATAAGAAAATGAGGTCAGCAATCCATGAAATTCCACTCTCCCTGTTTATCTTCCATTCTGTTTACTGATTTTCCTTTCCTTTCTTCCTTTGTCTCTAATACCCAAAATGGCACAAGATGAATTTTGTTTATCTTAGAACCAGCATGAATGTGTGGTCAATGAATAAATGAATGAATGAACTATGGAACATATAGACATATAAAAGTAATTATTTTGTTACAGTATTTAACGTTTGCAACTTTTAAAAATAGATAAGTAAAATGTATTTTACTTGTCTTCATAATCTCAGATTATATTAATGTAAATATTTTTTCTTTTTATCTTTTGGTCTCTTTTTTTTAAAGTTTATAGCCCTGATAAGAAAAACAAATTCCTTTACTCAACCTAGGAAGAGTTAGAGTTTTCCTAGCTGTGAAAGAATGTAATTGTTTTAGCAAGTTGGAAAGCAGTCACACATTTGCCATTACCATTGTTATTTTAAATATATAAGTATATATTTGATTTGCCCTTTTTCCTTTCCCTCCAAAAATTTAAGCAATAGTTTAATTCTTGATGACATAAGTGATACGATACACTTTAAAAATAACTTTTGGTTGTGAGTCTAGTATGCATTAGAAACAATTTTTAAATTGTCCTTGGAAATAAAAGAGCATCATTTTAATATTAATGGACACCCTCCCCCCAGCTTCCACAGTGTTCTGTTCCTTTGGTGAAGGAGCAGAGGTTTTGGATATACTTGTATTATAATCATGGCTTGTCCTGTGATGCTGAGCAAAAGCTGAGATTATTCTTAACTTTCTGAATCAGATTCTTGCTCTTTGGTCTAACTTAAAGAGTTGTATAGATACTTAGATGAACTATTGAAGCAAAGTTCCTACACATAATAAGGCACGGATTCAGCAGCCAGTAATATGAATCAGGCGGTTTGCTATTGTGAAAGACTGGAGTTTAATACTCCACGGGAAACTTGGGGAACCAGTGGAAAATACATGCCTGCATTAACCCATTCGAGGTGAGGAAGCTGGAGTATTTGTGCATCAAATCCGCTCAGTTGCTGAGGGAAGGCTATTCCTGGTTGTGGTAAATCTTTTGTACTTCTGTTCTGCCACTTGGGTGACAAAGCAGGCTCAAGTGAAAACAGCAGAAAACCTTAGTCCAAGAAATACACGTGCAGGTAGTTGGCAGTCAGATCTAGCTCTGTGTGTGCCGAACCAGCAGGTGTAAGGGGATGTGGATTGGTCACTGACAGGCTCTGGTGCAATTATGTCATCTCAGTTCTGGTGTAAGACCTTAGAGTTCTAGCATTTCTTTTTTCTTTCTTTTGGGAAATGAAATCAGTTACCTTTAGGATGCAAGTAGGAAAACTCACAATTTTTGACACAGAAAGACATGTTTCTTTGTTTTATTCAGGCAAACTTGCCAGTATCTCCCAAATCAACCATCTTAGATGTTGGAGCTGTTTCCCCAAATGTTCCCTATGTTCAAATGTTCTTTAAGTTTTTACTTTGGTATGTAAACAGGCAGTCTTGATAAGAAATTTTTGTCTTCCATACTTTTTCTGGGTTTTGTAGTTATAATTGAACATTTTGTATGATTTACTTTCCTTTTTTAGTATATCAATTATACTTCTTTTTTTTTTACTGTTTTTGTAGTGGTCACCCTGGAGTTTGCAAGGTACATATACCACTAATCCAAGTTTTCTTTCCAATAACATACCTCTTCCCAGGTAGTGCAAGTGCCTTATAATAACAAAATAATCCTAATTTTTCTCTCCTGTCCTTTGTGTCACTTTCACTTATAAATAAGCATACACACATGTACATAGTTGATTACTGGTTGCTATTATTTCGAACAAACCATTAGATCCTTTATCAGTTAGATCCATTAAAGATAAGCAAAAAAAAGCTGTTCTTTTACCTTCACTTATTCTCTAGCATTCTTTTTCTCTTTATATAGATCCCTATTTGTGACCTATATAATTTTTCTTCTCTCTGAAAACCTTTTTTTAATATTTGGCATATAAGAGAATGATGTCAATAGTGTGCAATTTGGTTTGGAGTTTTTTTCCAAACCACTTTAAACACGTTAATGTTTGGGAATGATCAAGAGGAAAGCTCTTTCACAACTAAAGACAGAGCCTTAGTTGAAGAAAAATGCTGAAAATACTGTAAAAGTACTTTACTATATTGCAATAAAGTACTGGTTTATTGGCTTGAAAATGGATATTTATTCCACTATGTTAAAAGATCTGAGGAAGTTGTAAATTTAGTTGAAGAAGCTATAAGGATAGCTCACTTTTGTTAAAAAGAAATTGATGGAGAAAGCTACCTCTAGATGATATTTTTAATTTTTAGTGACCTGTTCTCTATTAGAAGTGAGTATCTTCAAGGAATCACTTCAAAGGAAGAAGCATGAGCTCCAGGATATGAAGCTTTAAAGGATGCACTGGTTTATTGATACACATGCCAGTGGAAACTTAAACTGTACTGATATTTTTATAAGGATTGTTGTTGTTTTGTTAGGACTCAGATTTGAAAATTCCATAGATTTTGAGTGGTCTGGCTCTAATTGTGTTTTCTGTATAAGTTCAGCTATTTTTATTTTATAGAGCATGTTATTATTCGGGAATGCATATATTGTGTTTAGCAGAAACACGTGTACTCAATTCTGGGTGATGATACCTTTTTGAGTAACAAGGATAATCTAATGATCTTTTATCTCATTTTTTTCCTATTGCCCATTGTAGTGGCCAGCAGAGCCATCACCAGCCTGTTTGTGTGTGGTACAAGGTGCTTCTTCCTCTGAAGAAGGAATCGTATGCTGAGCAGGTTTAGATTTGTAATTGCAGAGCTTGGAATGGAGGACTCTTGCTGGATTTTAGCTCTGTTTGCCCTTTCCCCTTTTGTCTGTGGTTTGACTTTTCGTGGTTTCAGTTACCCATGGTCAACTTCAGTTTGAAAACATTAAAGAGAAAATTCCAGAAATAAGCAATTTATAAGTTTTAAGCCATTCACCATTCTGAGTAGTATGATGAAATTTCATGCTGTCCCACCCACTCCATCCTGCCCAGGATATGAATCATCCCTTTGTCCAGCTTATCCACACTAGAATGTGCTACCAGCCTGTTAGTCACTTAGTAGCCGTCTTGGTTCTTGGTATCTCAGTGTTTGTGTTCCTGTAACCCTTATTTTACATAATAATGACCCCCGAGTGCAAGAGTGGGGATGATGGCAATTCAGATATGCCAAGGAGAAGTCCTAAAGTGCTTCCTTTGAGTAAAAAGATAAAGTTCTTGGCTTAAAAAGAAAAAAAATCGTATGCTGAGGTTGCTAAGATGTACAGTAAGAATGAAGCTTCTGTGAAGTTGTAAGGAAAAAAAATAAATTTGTGCTAGTTTTGCTGTGGCACCTCATACTGTAAACTTCCAGCCAAGGTGCATGATAAGTGCTTAGTTAAGATGGAAAAGGCATTAAATTTGTGAGAGGAAGACATGAACAGAGACAGATCACATGCAACTTTTATCGTTATAATTGTTCTATTTTATTATTAGTTAATCTCAGTGTGCCTAATTTATAAGTTAAATTGTATTATAGGTATGCATGTATAGGAAAAAAGACCGTATATATAGGGTTTGGTACTAACTACAGTTTTAGGCACCTGCTGGGAGATTTAGAACATGTCCCCTGTGGGTCAGGGAGGGCTGCTGTAGTTTGGAAACACTGCCTGGGGGCCTGGTTTCCTGGACAAAAGACACACATGCAAACACACACACACCCAATGCTTGTTGAATTGCTAAAGTGTGACTTCAGACTGTTTAGCAAACACATTTTGATTCATTTTTAAAAATTTGTTTCTTTATTTGTAAGCCTCAATTTCTGTGTTGGATATTGTGTAAGGATTTAAAATCACAGTTAAGTCTATTCATCAGACCATTAGCTTTCAAAATTCTTTCCATACAATAGAAATAAGTAGTATTCAGGGTGAATAAGTGGTCCCTGGCCTCTCCTTTTTCTTGTCTCATACCTTTTCTTTGGCTGGGGCAACGAGGCAGATAGATGGCAGTAGGAGAACAAGACTAAATTCAGCAATTTCATTGGTCAATTCTTGTACACGTACACTGAAAATTTTGGTTTAGGCAGGGATGCATTTGGTTCTGCCAGAGTTCTAGGCAGAACTGTACAATATATTAAGATTTTTTTTTCTCCCTTTTATTTCTCTTTCCTTTTAGGGAGTCCTTTTTAAGTTCCAGTCTGAGATTTTCCTTGGACATCCTAAACAGCTTCCCCACTTGGTTTATCTCTGTGTCAAAATTTCCTAGAGTTTAACTGTTCATTTATTTATTCATTTAGTTTGCTTATTTGTTTTTCCTGCACATGTATACAATTATGTAATATAGTATTAAAGTTATTAACTTGTATGTCAACGAGGCTTAATTTTCTTTAAGACAATGAACACTTTAATGAGAACTTCTTAACCTAAGTGATCCTATTGGCACAAAATATTTTTGGGGAGGGGTTAATTAAGGTTTATGCTAGCTGTCATACTAAGAAGACCTCAAAATGAATATGTAGAATTTTTTTCTCATTTAATAGTGAGAAATTAGTTTTGCCTTACAGGGTTTTTTTGTTTGCAGGGAACTGTTGGCTTTGCTGTTCTGTCGGATGTTGTTGAAACTAATTCTCGAGTACTTCATCTGATTTCCACACCCAATCATTTTTAATGACAGGTTGCACACATTATTTTGGCTCATATTGGATTGTCAAGAACTTAGTCACATACCCACACATAACTGCAAGTAAGGCTGGAAAATAAGATCTGTAGCAGAGCTGCTGTGGGCTCAGGTAAAACTCGGGGGCTTTTATTATCAAAAATGGAGAGTGGATTTGAGGGAAAATAAGCAGGCTGTTTTTAATTTGCCCTATTGGCCACCCAAATATCCATGCACTCTCTCCTCACAGAGAAAACACATCAATTCCTGAAGGATCACAACTCAAAGTGATATTCAGTAGGTAGAGTAAATTTCTCTTTGTCAGATCCAAGATGTGGTTCTTTATGATGTGGTGACCTGTAAACTAACAGACAAGTTTTCTTACCATCTTGCCCTCTTACTCGTGTGTGTGTGTGTCTACTCATATAAATATATGAGTAGAAACGGAAAAGCTAAAATAAAAACTCCCACTGGGAAAAGAAAAGAATGGGGTACACATGATAGTTCCTGGTCCTTACTAATTAATAAGACTTCTTGCCCTGGAACTGGAATAAGGACTTGATAGGTCCCTAATTCTGCTTTCTAGAGAATTTGTCCTCCACAGTCCCTGACTTTCCATTTTGGGAATTACTTCTTGTCCGTCATCCTTTGTGTCTCTATCTGAAATGGGTATTAGTGTACTCTTACTGAAGCCTGCCTGTATTCTTACCCTGTGTCCTGCTGATGCAGATTTGGGTTCCCCAGGTATGATATGTTAGGTTAGGCTTGTGGTGTTGTTTGTTTTTGTTTGTTTTTTTTACTAATAGAGCTTCGTCATTTACTTTGGCCTCCAGTCATTTATATGTGAAAGTAACGCAGTGAAAGTTCTTACTTGGTTATAGTTATTCATCATAAAGACTAGTTAATTTACTAGTTATTTTCCTCTCTCCCTCAGTTTCATGACTGCTACCTTAAAGCCACCAGAATAGTACATTCATCTGATTTTTGCTCCTAGGCAGTCTTTCATTATGTGGCTTAGAACTCTTAAGACAGATTCTTGGAATATATTTTTGGTTGTCATCTGTAGAGAAGCATTTGGCTTGTCTGATCCTAAGTCCCTGTATTATTGAATTTTCATTAGGTTAGAAATAATGTGGCCCTGACTGGTGTGGCTCAGTTGGTTGGGTGTTGCCCCCCAAAGCAAAAGGTTGCTGTTTAATTCACGGTCAGGGCACAGGCCTAGATTGAGGGTTTGGTCCCGGTTGGGGCATGTAGCAGAGGCAACCAATCAATGTTTCTCTCTCATATCAGTGTTTCTCCCCCTTCTCTTCCTCTCTCTTCCCTCTCTCAAAAAATAAATAAATAAAATCTTTAAATTTTTTTATTGTATTTTTCCTTTACCATGTAACTCCCTTGTTCTCCCCCCGCCTGCAGTCACCACACTGTTGTCCATGTCCGTGAGTCCTTTTTCTTTTTTGCTCAATCCCTGCATCCACAAACTTCCCCAACCCAGTAGCTGTCATTCTGCTCTCTATGAATCCGTCTCTCTTTTGTTTTTTAGTTCAGTTTGTTCATTGGAGTCCACATATAATTGAAATCATATGGCATTTGTCTTTCTCTGACTGAAGTAGTGTAATCAGAGGGAGCCATCCTAAGGTTTTATTCTCTGCTTGTAAATTAATTCTTGCCTAAGTTAATTTATATTAGGCTTAAACAGCAAGGAACAGCCAGAACATTATAGCATTTTCTTTTGTCGTTTTTTTTACATTATAACATTTTCTAACTGCTTCTGCTAAAATATATTCTTGGGTGGGTACTTGATCTCTATTTTAAATGATCATGTTTTCCTAATATAGTGTATATAGTGTAGTATAGAAAGGAAAACTAACCTATACTACCTCTTTCTTGTCTGCTTGCTGTCCTACCCCTAAGTTAATACCATATGTTTTGGGTTTCCTGCATGGCCCTGCTATCATTCATAGCAATTTCTGTAACATTTAGCGTGAGGTTATAGGAAAGAGTAGCTCAAGCATGATTAACTTTTTCTTCTCACAGAACAGTGGAGAGATAAATGGGTGATACAGTCTGGATAAAAAGCTCTACTTCCATGAAATTGTACAGGAACACTCAACAAAGGAATCTATGAACTACTTTCAAGTTTTTTTCTTTAAAGATGTTAGCCCAATATGCAACTGTTGTGTTTTTTAAAGGCAATGAAATTTTGGGTGTGAAGTATTAGAACAAAAATAGAAGCCATTAGAGAGGGGGAGAGAGAGGTCACACGCACACGTAGAAGGTCTTAGAGTTCTAGCAATGATGAAGTGGAGTTACCGGTACTATACTTGCCCTTTGGCTGTGGGTAACTAGAAAACTGGACAAAATACAAGGGAGGGTGTAAGTAGGTTTACAGATGTTTATATGGAAAATAGTACAATAGATAGTAAACAATAACAAGAATAAACTGTTTTATGTACTCACAACTGGAAACCTGCTTTTTGTCCCGCCCTGTATATGAGATAGTCACTGTTTTCAGAAAATGGACACAATGGGTGTAAGGGAGCAAAAGGAAGAGTTTCAGTGATTCCTGAGAAAAGAGAAACAGTGGAAGTGACTCCTGTGATTCCCCTTGTTTTCTGCTTGAAGGCACCTCTGATCTCTGGTGCAGGGAGGGGAAAACTAAGTAAAGCACAGTGATCTTAATTGAGATAAAGATTAGAGTTTGGGAGGCTGAGGTAGCTGGAATTAGTAGAGAATACTGAAATTGAGGGATATACTTATGCAAAGAAAAAGCTCCAGAAATCTTCATGTGGCCCCTTGAGAGAATTTTGTTGAATACTAAGCTTTGCATGTGTACATAAAACTCCCCAGGGACAAGGAACTATTAGAAAGCTGTAATCGGAACAATTTTCAACACTCATTCACAGTTCAGATATGTTTGAGTTCCGAATAAGCAGAGTGGAGAGACTTGTTGAACAATTGGAGCATTTGTTAGAGACCCCAGAATGGTCACACTTCAAGAGTAAGACTGAATTAGCCCTAGTCAATGGCACTCTATGCCTCGTAATTTTTTTATCCTCACCTGAGGACATTATTTTAATACTTTTAGAGAAGAGAGGAAGGAAGAGAGAGAAACACTGATACAAGAGAGAAGCATCAATCATTTGCCTCCTGTATGCACATGGACCAGAGATTGAAGCCACAACCTAGGTGTATGCCCTGACCGAGAATCAACACCACAACACTTAAGTTATGGGGTGACGCTCCAACCAACTGAGCCACACTGGCCAGGGCCTATTCGATAACGCTTAACAGATCTTAAAAGCAAGCTGAAAAGAATAAATTTGAACAGCAAGTAATTTAAGAACCCATTGAAATCACTTTAAATTAAGACCATAAAATCCAGAAATTCAACAATATTTA
>PVKM010014846.1:0-28562 GCA_004027735.1 Carollia perspicillata | reverse complement strand
AATGGCAGGACCCCAGGCAGGCTTGTGCGCTCGCTCGCTCTCTCTCTCCCTCCCTCCCTCCTTCCTACTCTGCCTCCCTCCCTCCACGTGACTTCACTGTGTGGTCCTAGGCATGCTGTGTACCCTCTAGAATTGTGGGTAATAGACCTTGTCTTTCTTTTCAAAGTTCTGTCATGGTTGTTGCTTAGAGCATCTTGCAACCATAACAAGAACCACAGGGACTGAACCAGCCACAATATGGACTCTGGTTGGGGCCGGGTCTGTGGGGGCTCACCACAAACAGATAATAGGCTTTCGATTAGCAAAGACTTTGGTTTGAATCACCTCTCAGAAGCGTTCTGGCTGTGTCACACAGTTGCCTGGCCTTCCCGGGTGTGTTTACCCTCACTTTACAGATAACTGTTATGAAGATTCACTCACTCAACAAAGATATTGAGTGTCTGCTGCACGTCAGGCTCTGCTCCAGGAAGTAGAATGCCAAGAGAAAGAACCCCCTTCAGGGAGCTTACATTCTAGGCAGGGGAGAGAGGAACTAAACAAACAAAGGGAAAATTACCAGACATTTATGGGATATAAAAATTAAAAAGTCGATAGGATAGAGAAAGGCTGGCAGGAGACGGGGCTATAACAGGTCAGAAAAGGCTTCTCTGAGATGTTGACATTCGAGAGGCTTTCAGCCTTGCTTAAGTCTGTGGCAGAGGTTCTGAGGCAGAGTCAACAGGTAACACAAAGGCCCCACAGGGGAGGGGGACACAGGAGCAGGGCACTGGGGCTTAAGGTTGGAGCAATGGGTTTGGACTTAATTCTAAGGGCAATGGCAAGCATTGGAGGCTTTTGACGAAGGCCATAAGCTGACCTGATTTTGTTTTTAAAAAGATCTCTGTGGCCACTGTGTGGAAAACAATTCATAATGAGCAGGGAGCTGGGAGGTGACTGTATGGTGACATGGATGGATGTGATTATGAAGATGTGATACCATCACGCTGTCAGGATTGCTGGGAGCCGAGTGGTATGCAGCCAGATAATACTTTTGTGAGCTTCCCGGGGCTAAGGCAAAAACATTGAGTTTTGCAGTACTCCAAAGATGGGGCCACATCGCCCAGGTGACTGAACACATGCTGCCCTGACCCTCCAGGCAAGGTGGTGGCAGAGGGAAGCTCTTACACTGAGTATACACAAGGCTAGCAAGATAATAGAATAAAAGGGGGAAAGCCCTCTACCCACTTTCCCGTATTAGATTGGGGGTGGGACTAGGGAAAGGCAGGCACCTGTGCGATAGAAGCTAAAATGGTGACAGGGACATGCTAGACCAAAGAGGTCTGTCAGTCTAGCCAGGGGAGAAAGAAGGGATTGGCTGGAGTTGGACCCACCCAAAGCATGCAAAAGTTTAGGAAGTTCATTGATCATGGTGAGAAAGCACCTGGTTCATACCACACCTGAATTTAATATAAACCCAGGGGAACAAAGAAATCTTACTTTTGATCATGGCTGCTACTCAGGACCTGCATTTGGTCAGTGCACTGCGCTGTCCTCTCCATGGGCCACATGGCTTAGCAGGAGGGAGTCTGTCTCTCTTGCTGACCTGGTGGACCATTCGCTGGTGCCTTTGTGTGCTCTCCAGCCTGGGAGCATGGGACCTTGCAGCCCTAGAAGCTGCATGGCCAATGGCAATGCCAGCTCCAGCACCACCTCCAGGAGGGAGCTGGAAGCTGGATGACAGCTGGGAACAAGATAAGCTACCTGGATGACCACTTAGCAGCCACCTCAGGTTCCAAAGGATGGTACTCTAAAGCAGAACAGGAACTCTGGGCACTGCCTGTTGGTCTTGCTGAGGATGCTGGGTTTTCTGGGGGTTTGCAGATGAGCTGAGCTTTGAGACAGGGAGCTCCTCACTCTCCCATATTGTTCAACATTCAAATACAAACCTTTTTCCTTCCTCATCGGCCTCTGCCTCTAGAGTTGCCTTTCAGTGGCAGTAGGCAGCCAAACCCAACTTTTGGTTCAATAACAGATAGCAAGAAGTAGACTGATGGGGGGGGTCACATTTTGAAGATCAAGCCCCCAAAACATGCTGAAGGCAGAGAAATCAAAGATGGATTCTGGGTTTTTACCTTAAACAAGTCAGTTCATAGTGTTAGGTGTTGAGAAGGAAACAAATGTGTAGAAAGCAGTCCTGAGAGTGCCTAACATAGTAGGTGCCTTAGTCGATGTCCCTTGGGTGCACTGAGGGAGCAGGCTGCGTACCAGGGGCAGGAAGGAGATCAGGCACCATGGAAGGAAGAGGCTGCCCAGGCACCATGAGAATATATGTTGAGGCACCATGAGAATATACCTCCTCAGTGTGGCTGAGTTGTGCCCACTTAGTATTGCTGGCAGGCTCCATACTTTATGGGCAAAGTCCTATGGGGAATTGGGAAAAGCCATGGTGAATGAGAAGCAGGATGGGGCAGGGGGCTTCCAGAGCGAAGGGTCCAGTGGGAAATAGCATGCACATAAATAATGTCAGGCAGAGGTATTCCCAGGACACAGCAGACGATTCCTGATATGAATGGCCAACTCCACACACTTGCAGTGGCTGCAGAAAAACTCTTGAGCTCCAAATGGGGAGAGAACACTCACATAACCTTGGCCCACAGTTCAAGATCCTCCTCTCCAAGCTCTGCTTTGAGGTGCAGCAGAGTAGCCAGTGGGGACAAATTGGAATTAGAGGGCTAGACTCATTTGAAGGGACTGACATCCCAACCCCGGCTCTGCTCTGTGCTGGGCAAAGTACTAGATGTTTGCATCTTTCCTCACCTTCAGTCTTCACTACAGCACTGTGAGATGAATGCTAGTATCACCATTTTATTGATAAGCAAGCAACCTCAGAGAGGCCAACTCATTTGCCCAAGGTCACACAGCTTGAGTGCAACATTTTACCCTCATGGAGCTCCCAGATCATCCCGTCTTATTCCTTACCGAATCCCCACTGTCCTGCTCACAGCAGGGACTCAGTAAACATTTGTTAAATGGATAAAAAAACAACTCCAAAACTTGCATTTAATCACAAAGCCACGCTGTTTTCTCTGAAGTGTAGACTGAAGAACTGCCTTCACCCCAAGTTTCTCTATATGATGAGACAATTCTGCTCCCTGGAAGTCTTACTCTCCAGGCTTAGAAATACTTGGGAAGACAGAGTGCCTTGGGGCTTACACTGGACCTTACCAGGTGAGTCACTCAAGGGTGATGAGGTCTTATGAGAAAGGAAGGCAGGGCTCACTAGCCCTCAGAACTCACCAGGAGATTGGCACCTGCAGCCCTGGTGTTTACATTTGGATTACATCTGATGGCAATACTAAATTGCTGACTAATTACAGCATGCCCAAATAAGGTACTTTAATTATAGCTTCTGTAATTTCAGTGACAGCTCTGCTTGGAAAACAGAGGGGTGAGTGGATACATGTCTGCTTGCTCTGATCCCTAAGCCTGGCTTGGTAAATGAGTTACCAGGAAAGTGGGTGGCTTATTCCGTTAGCTCCTGTAACTGCTGGGAACGCTTCCCAAGGGAGGGGCTGCTTGCAGCCTTAGCAGCCGGCCCCTGGGAAACGTGTGTGTGCAGGGCGGCTGACATTGGCTCCGGTTCAGCCTCCTGCTCCTCCTCTTTGCTGGGAACAGCTGCCCAGCTGTAATGGGCATTTCTGGAGGGCCTTGCCCATTCAGCTTGAAAAGGCAGACTCACCCACTGTGCTGTCTTTTGTTGGAAATCGCTTAGGGACCTCCACCACCTCTTGAGCTGTACCAATTCAATTCCGAGCTTTTTGAATGGAACCTTCCTGGACTTGACCGATCCGTAGGTTTCCTGTCTTTCTGTAATGGGACTCCTCCTGTTTCCCTGCTGCTAGGCTGCGCAAATGTCAGGAAAACTGCATCAGTTTGGCAATAAAGTTTAAATGTTGGTAAATGCCTTTTTAAATCACTTTTAATGCTTTCTACAAGATGAACTTGGGAAGGCCATGCATTTTAGCTACTCTTCCTCCCTCCCCATAGGGACCTTAAGACCAAGAATCAATTTCTTTTTGATTTCTATTGAAGACAATAAATCTTTTCATACTCCTGGCTCCTTTTTGTCCTCTGTCCCTTTAAATGCAACATTTTCCTTCAAAGCAGAACTGTTTTGGAGTTCTCATGGGGCTTTCTACCTGGTACCGTGATTGTAATACCAATGATGAGAAAACCTTACCTACAATGTCAGACAACTTCATATAAGCGATCTCACCCTTACAGCCAGCCCTGAAAGGGAGACGAGGCGCCTATTGCTATTCCTATATTACAGCCAAGCTCAGAGAGGTGAAATCATGGCCCCACCATGCAGCTGAGACAAAGGTCTGCATTATCTGACGCCATCCGCAGACTCTTTCTGTGATGCCGTCAACAAGCCTTGTTTTGACAGCAGCACATTGTTTCTTAGCAGCACAAACTTTCAGAGGTGGCCTCCAGCTGATTCTTGCAGTTTCATTGCCAAATATACATATCGGATTAGAACCAAGACCAATTTAAGTGAGCAAATATCTCTTAAGTGCCTATGTGTGCATGGTTCTACGGTGACAGTCGGGGCATTCAGAGATGACTCAGAGAGAGCCAAGCATACTGCCTATGGATTTAGATTCCAGACAGACCTCATTCAAATCACAGCTCCGCCTGGGACTTTGAACAAGCTACACTGGAAAGCTCAAGGTTAAACGAGATAAAGCAAAGTGGCCAGCACCCTGATAAATGCTAAATTAACACTCATGTTGTTTCCTGTACATCACCTCTTCACTCCTTACACATCCCTGTGAGGTGGGGACTATTCTTAGCCCCATCTCGTAGACTGGCAAACAGAGGTGACTGGCCAATTGTTACACACTGCATTTTACCTCCAGGTCTGCCTGGCTCCAAACACAGCTGCTGCTCTTAATTGGTGTCATGAAGTGCTTCTTGTGAGGAAGACGGGAGATTCTTCCAGCTGCTTGCTTAGGCATATGGTATTATGGCATGAGCTTTGGCTCAGGGGTAGGGCTCTCTGTCGTTTAGACTCAGCCCTGCATCATACTTGTAGGGAAGACAGGCAGGAGAAAGAAACAGTATTTACCACATCCACTTCCTCCTATTTACCAAGGGTGGTATAAGGATGAAAACAGAAATTCACTGGAAAGCAGGCTTGACTTCAGAATTCCTTATGTTGCTATGTGTTCTTTTAAGTCACAGATTCTGAAATCCCAAGTACCTCCGAGGGGATGGTTAAAAAGTCTGATCCCCAAAACCAGAGCAATAGTTGACCAATCTATCCAGGGAGCTGTTCCCTATGAGGAGAATCACCAGGGCCTCTGAGAATCTGACGAAATGTAATTATTCTCTCCACACACGAAAAGGCTTCAGGCGCAACCACACACAAATGTGCACACAATTTCAGGTAGGTGCCAGATACCCCTCCCCCACCCCAACTCTCCATTTGCAGACTGGAATTGGGAGTCCGCAGCTGCCCCGAGGTTCAGCACCCTCATCTATCCATCTGGGTAGGAGTGAGGATGAAATGAGGGATTCCAAGGAAAAGCCGGATGCCGCTTACCTGCTCAATGTACACACACCCGCTCAGCACCTGGGCAGGTAGAGACAGGAAAACAACCAAATAACCGAGCAAAAAGTCACCACCAAGGGGAGAGAGTCCCTTCTTCAAATGTGCTACCACTCCCCAAGGAAGTGGACTTCCCCTGCACATTATAAAGGCTTGTTCATTAGGCTCAGTAGGGGAGGCACTTTGTGCTGCCTTCAAATGAGTGCAGGGACGCTATGGGAAGACTTGTGAATGTTAATGACTCCTCAGCCAGCTTCCCTCTGGCTAATTGCTGGGGGAAATTGAGGAGTCAGCAGACTCCCCACTGACCACGCCTCTTCCTGTCAGAGCTGAAGCTGCTGCCCTGTGCTTCCCAGCCCTCCTTTGACCTGCCCTTTCCACTGAGGCAGGGAGGCTGCCCCTTGATTTAGAGCTTAGAAGGGGACTTTGTGTGGGAAGGTGGGGAAGAGAGACCTCCATCCCACCGGCTAACCTTGGTATTTGCACTGTGCTGTGTGAACCAGTGGTATAGACCATGGAGGCCTATTAGAAATGCGCACTATCACGTCCCACTCTAAACTTAGAATCTGTCCTTTAATACGATATCCCTGGGGTGATTCCTATATGTGTACACGTTTGGGAAGCATTGGGGGGCATTGCTCTAGTAATGGAATTCCCCTGCATGCTTGCACAGACTCTAGGAGAACTTCAAGTGCCCCTTTGGGACGATTTGATTCTAAAAATAATGCAGTAAGGATAATGAGTACCAACAAATTTCCCCCATTGTTAATGCTTTGCATTCCACAAAGTGCTTGGGGGATGCAGGGGTGACTCTTCGTTAAGTGCTTTCATTGCAGCTCCACCCTTCTTGCTAAAATCCATCCGTCCTCTATTTTTCTGGATAACATCTGTTTTCAGAAGAAACCAGTTGTGAGTTTGAATGCTGACTCTGCCATTTTCCCGATTTCATAAGCTTAGGTAAGCTCCCTAGCCCTTTAAACCCCCAGATTCTCTTCTATAAAATGGGAATGATGATTATTACCTTCATCGTAGAACTTGTTAGGATGAAGTGGGATAATGCACGTATGACCCTTAGCTCAACACCTGGCCTCTGGTGAATCCTCGATCACTGGAGTTCCATGGTTTTGCTAGACAGGACAAGGGTCTCAAGGTCTTGGGAGTTCTAAATGTTATTTCTTGCTAAATGTTAAAATGTAGGGTAATATTTTGTAGAGGTAGTTGTAAACAGGTTGAGCTGAGAGGAACTCAACCAGACGGAAGTAGCCAGCTGCAAAGAAGAAATCAACATGTAATCGACTAGTGTATATAAGCAATGGCTAAGCCTCCTTTCCAGGCAGCTAATCTTTGGATATGACTCCTCTGTCTCCTTTACTTGCTGCAAGTAAATGAAACTGCCTTGGACAACCACTGCTAGTTTCTGAAGAGAGCACCCCAAGGAGTGAAGCTCTAGAATTTGGTAACAGTTTTGTTTCTCTTGTTGCTGCTCTTAGTGTAAATACCCAGCAGACCTAGCTCTGCAAGGGCAAGGGTTGAGGCTGTCTTCTGACTTCCCAGAATATGGTTGGTTTCTTAAAAATTTGTGGAATGAGTGCTTGACCTTCACAAGAACCAGCAAGGTGAGCCTGGCTGTATTTTCCCTATGATATAACCAAGAAATCACAAGAAACCTGGGAGGTAGGTTTTATCTCTCCCACTTTGTAAATGACAGCCAGGTTCTCAGTGGGTAAGGAAATGTGCCCAGGGTCACACAGCTGGTACCAATCTAAGTTTACTTCTCCCCCTTCTGATCCAAGGCCCTCTTTGTTTCACGTCACTGCTTCATCCCAGGTTCATTTCATTTTAAACTTGCAGTTTCCCAGGGCTCCGGGACACTTTCACACGTGTCATGGGTGGGAAAGAGGAAATTGTTATTGTTGTTTTGTTCACTGAGTAGCTAATGGGAAGAAAAAATATTTTTACCATCTATTCCTACGTCTAGCTTAGTACCCTGCAAACCCGTCTGTCCAAAATATTGTTTCCCAAGTTCTAGTCTTTGATTGACTGCTTACACAATTTGGGGCCTCCTGCCTGATACTGTTACTAAACAAAAAACTGGGGTTTGTCTGCCTGCTGCCACAAAGGCCAAACTTGTGAGGCAGTTGCTGGTGAAAAAGCAGAGGGTTTTATTCAGATGCCACATGATCTGGGAGAATGGAGGACTCCTTGTCTCAAAGCCCATCTCCTCCACAAGACCATGACAGAGTCCAGCTATCCTCGGCAAGACCGAAACAAAAGCCAGTGTGCAGAGTTCCTGCTCCAGGGTAAAGCACTATTCTTTGGAGCCTGCAGGTGCTGCTAAGTGGTCATCCAGGAAGCGTAATCTGTTCCCAGCTGCTGCTAGTTTCAGGTTCCCTCCTGGAGTCCACGGGCGATGTGGCTGTTGGGGCAACAAGGTCACGTACTTCCGGACGAGAGGGTGTGCGAACGCACCAGCCTGTGCATCACAAGGTGGGTGAGAGAGCATGGCAGGCTCTCTTCTGGAGACCGGGAACCATGTGGCTGCTGAGGCCACGTGGCCCATGGAGAGAACAGGCAAGTCCACAGTCTGAGTGCAGATCGCAAGCCAGCGAGCCATGAGCAAGAGAGCCTTCTGTGTTCCCCTGGGTTTATAATAGCTTTGGGTGTGGGACTGACAAGCTGCTTTTTCCGGATGGCCAATTAAGCAAACTTTTGTGTGCTTTTGGTGGGTTCATCTCCCAACCGATCCCTTCTTTCCTCAGGCTAGATAGACGGACCTCTTTGGTCCAGCACCTCCCCTGCCCCCATTTTGACCTCTGTGGTGCATGTGCCTGCCTTCTCCTGGTCCCACCGTCAATCTGGTACTGGAGGAGCAGGGGAAAGCCTTTTCATGGCTCACTGTAAGAACCGCCCCCTGCCACCATCTTGGCTGGGCAGAAGACTCGGGTCTCAGACCAACTGTCCACCTGTAACAATACCACCCATGCTATCTATTTTCTATTCACCATATCAGCTCACTTTCTTTTTTACCTAAATATGTTTTTTAAAAAATATTTTTATTTATTTTTAGAGAGAGGGGAAGGGAAGAGAAAGAGAAAGAGTGGGAGAGAAACATCAGTGTGTGCTTGCCTCACATGTGTCCCCTACTGGGGACCTGGCCTGCAACCCAGGCATGTGCCCTGACTGGGAATAGAACCGGTAACCCTTTGCTTCACAGGCCCATGCTCAATCCGCTGAGCTACACCAGCCAGGTACTTAAATATGTTTTAAAATGAGATTACATCACTGCCACAAATGAAAATCTAACATCACTTTCCAACAGTAGAAAGTACAATAAAAATAAATACAATGCAAACAAAATGATGTTCTTTACATGAAGGCAGACACTGTTGCCTGCCTCTGTGCCTGGGGCCTTCTTTCTCCTCCAAAGTGAGAGCGACATTTGAAGGTTAGCACCAATACGTCCTTGACATCTAAGCTGTGTTTTTTTCTTTTCTTTTTTGAATCTAATCAGAAGGGTTGGGAAACAGAGGAAAAAACAATGAAAAGAAAATGCAGTTATCACCATGTGATTTGGTGCTATTTAACACTCTTAAAAATCAGTAAAATCATCTCCTAAGCCCTCAAGAGTTCCCTTCCCAGGGAAACGACACTCTAGTACATGCTATGCCGTTAAGATACTTTTCTTACCCCAATAGCACCTACTAGCATCAAGACGGGAATGTCTTGAATCCTCAACCAGTCTCCCTAGCACATAGCTAACAGACCATAGACTCTGGAGCAAACTGCCTGGGTTTGTACCCCAGACAGACACTTCATGAATATAATCAATGAATATAATCATTGACCTCAGAGAAGTTACTTTACCTCTCTTGCCTCAGTTTTCTCATCTGTAAAAAGAGGATACAAATAGTTACCATGTCAGATAGCTGTTGTGGGGATAAATGCCTAGTGAAACACTTAAAACAGTGCCTGGCGCACAGTGAGTGCCCTACATGTAAAGAGTAGTACTGCTGCTGCTGATGTTTTAATGTGCTCAGGCCAGAATATGATAGGTAAGTCTTTGCCTACGGTCCATTTAATAGCTCTTCACCCGTTTGAGGAGTACTGTCCAAGTCTCTTCCCTCCTGAGTCTTCCGACTCAGCGATTTCTGATGTGGGAGTGTCCTCCAAAGGAAGGGAAGAGCAGCTGGGAGGAAGTGTTCCAGAGAATGGGGACATATCTCTGGAGGGAGCTGGCATGTGATTGTCTCCTGCTGTGTACCGAGCACTCTGACATGCCATCTGTATTCTCTCCCATTAACCTGTACTTGATGCTATTCTCCAAATACCAATATTTCCTCTTCCTGCCTTTCATGAACATAGGAGGACGTCCCTTCCCATAAGAAAGTTGGCATCTCCCTGTGACTGCAACTTGCTGCGGCCAGTGCAATGTAAGCAGAAGTAATGAGTGTCACAGCAGGCAGAAACGTTCAGAGCTAGTGGGTGATTCACAATACGTCCTTCTTTTCTGCTTCAGTAGCCATGGAAGTAAGTTCCTGGGTACGACGTGAGCAAGCGCTCTTGGCCGACACGTGATGGAAAGAGTGGCAGAGAGGAAAACAAAATTTGGTTGTTTTAAGCTTTGAAATTTTGTTTAGCAAAATATCAGCAAAACCTACCCTCTCCTGGCAGGGATAGCCCCCTAGGAGCTGAAATACCCCCGAGTTCTTGCATCTAGCAAGACTTTCCAACCCTTGGAGTTCAAACTAGGGTCAGGGTCCAGGTGTTGGGCGAGGTGGGCCTGGAGTGCCTGTAACCACGCCCACTGTTCCCTTTGTCGCATTTCTCCTCCCCTGATCAGTATCTAGCAAAGAAAGTGAGGCAGCTTGGGCTCAGGGCCTGTGCTCCGTTGCCATCTTCCCGCAGAAACTTGAGAAACTGTTTCCTCTCTGGATCTGTTTCTTGGTGAATCTCTGATTCTGGCTGAATCTTGGGGGAGGAAGGAACTCCACAAAGTCATTGTTTTAGGTCCTTATTTGCTCTCTGAATCTCCTTTGCCTCATCTCCTTATCTGGCCTTTGCCCGAATAACTCCAGAGACAGAAAACTTACCAGACTCATCATTAATGGATAAAGGCCTGGGCTGTGTGTGATTGTGAGACTTCCTGAGCTCCTTGAATGAATGAGTGCTTGACTTACCTGAGTGATGAATGATTTTGAAGATCCTTACTCTGTAGGGTGGCCATTATCATTTATCATCCTAACTAGGATACTTTTAATAATAAAAAGGGATGCTAATAACAATTATGCTGAAATAGTAGGTATAAAATCATACTGTCTTGGGCAAACCAGGATGTGTGGTCACTTGGCTTCTATGATTCTATGGCTACCAACAAATGATACAAATTAAATTACACGGGCAGGACTGGGTCCCTGACTTTTGGTCCACCCCTTCCCCCAAACTCTTGATGGCCATTTTTGTTTGTATGGTCTCCCATTCTGTAACCAATTCTTTTGTGAGGATTTTAGTGCAAAGTCATTTCACAGGGAATGCATAGACATATGTGGTTAGAATTTCAAACAAATCTTCCCCATAGGTGCTTCATATTCCTAACAACTATTTTAATCAGAGGCCTATTCAATGCTTTTCGATGGAGACACAGCTGCAAACTACTTGACCTTCCCTGGAGCTTTAGAACACTGCAAGGCCCCAGTCCAGTTGCCACGAGAGCCACCAGAATGCCCAGAGCAACCTTCTCTGTGTGTCCTTGCAAGACCCGAACTTCCAGGAAAGTTACTTGCAAGGTGATAGAAGCAGAGGCAGGGCTTATTAAGTTTTCTTCTGCAGGCTGTTTGATTTCAGTTCTGCCCTGGGCACAGGCTCATTTGCATAGTTGATTTATAACTTTAATTTGAATATTACAGTTACTTCAAATAAGCTTCTACCTTGGTCCCTCTTGAGTTTTTCTTTTAATAATTCACTCAGTCCCACATGGAATCCAATGAGGCCAGGAGCCTCTAATATGAGAAGATTTACATATCCCTTCCCACTGAGACAGGATATGAAAGGGGGAGAATGAAAATGAACAAACTGCTATGTTTTAGAAATGCTTGATTCTTACTCCAGGGCAGTCTCTCAGGCTCAAACTCTGATAATTACATTTTGTTTTTATATTGCTGCTCCTCTAAGGGGCACTTGTTCTTAAAGTGGCCTCTTCTTTCCTTTGTCTTTTCCACAGATAGCTGAAATTTACCGAATGCATGCTATGTGCTAAGCACTAAGATAACCAGTCACATTACAGCCATGCAAAAGGCAAGTTTGTCCTGGCCTCAGGGAGATTATACTTTTGCCACACAAGACAAATGTCAAGAAAGAACTACATACTCCGTTAATTAATTATGTGTCCCAAACAGCTGCTTTTCCCATTTCTTTAGAGGACAGTAGTCTCCATGTTAGTGTGCACGGGTATGTGTATATAATATATAGTGTATGATATACATGTGAGGTCTGTCCAGAAGGTATCCAGCCATGTAATATGAAAAATAGAGACATTTAAAAGTGTCCCCTTCAAAGTGGGCACCTCAGGACCTCACACAGTTCTCCCAATCGCCATTACCTGCCTCGTTTTATTTTCCTGAATATTATCAACAGTCTGAAATCTCTTCCCTTTCAAAGGTAATTTTTGTTTGGAAAAAGACGGAAGTCACAGGGTGCCAAATCTGGACTGTAGAGGGGCTGAGTCACTTGGGTGATTTGATGTTTTGCCAAAAAACCCTGCATGAGACATGATGGGTGAGCGGGCACATTGTCGTGATGAAGCTGCCAATCACCATTTGCCCATAGCTGCGGCCTTCTGAATCATCTGAATAGTTTCTATGGAGGAACGTTCAAGCTTAATGCAAAATTTGATGCAGATTCATTGCTTTCCTTGCTCAGTCATTTGAATGTGACGGCCACACAGTCCACATGCACACTCAACCGCGTCTACTGCCCCCACTGACTAGTACAGTGAAGTTGCCATTGTTCACACATGCGCATTCCGGTCCACTCTTCTTGGCTGCCAGGTTATACTGATGTCATGCAAACCATTCTCATTATATTAACAATGACGGGACTTTTTCTGGACATAACTTGTATATTTTATACACACGCACACATGTTCATATCTTGTATATACAGAGTGTGTATATTTGTATCATATAGTAATAAAGTAAAATTCATTGAGATGTATACCTAGGTATTCATGTCTTGTATACCTAAGTGTACATGTATGTTATATTTTCAATAAAATGTATCTTTTAAAAAGAGCAAGGAGAACATGGGAAAGTAAACATAAAGCAACGTGCTGGATACAACTTTCCCTAAACCCAATGGAAAAGTAGCTTTCAAGGCAACCCCTCCCTAAAGGGGCTCCCATCCTGCCCTTGTGCCCTGGCCATGACTCATTCTTCCCCCTAATCCCTGTGAGGAGCTCGCCCCTCTTCTGTGAGGAGATCAGCAACCCAGTTCCTCCTCGCTTGGTCTCATCATGCAGTTGCCACGGTGTGAGTCCTTGGGTCAGGCTGGTTTCCTAGCAATGTAGTGAAACAGAGGAGAGATCTATTGACATTCCAGCTCGGGAATGGGAGTTTGGGGCTCCAGATCCCACTAGACCTGGGTTGGGGGATGGTATATCTTCCTGTCTGGTTCTCCTGACAGAAAGCCTTACAAATAGATATTTTTTTTATTAACCTAATACTTGTTGATCCATGTACATTTCCACATCTCTGAGGACATTATTAGTTCTCCAGGATAGTACATTCTCAAGCCATAAAAGGGAAAAAAGTAACTTCTTCAGAACCTGAAAGCTTCAGGGCCTTTGCTCTTCCACAGAGTTGGTAAATCCAATTATTATTCTTTCTTCCTTCCAGACTGAAACCTTCAGAGCCTGCTGGAAGAAGAAAGAGACCACGTCCCTTCATAAAGGTTCTCTGAGTTACACAATGGAAAACTGTGACATGTCCAGTCTAGAGTGTTATTTCCCTCTTAACCTCCATATCAGGAAAGGACAATGTGTAGTTACGACTGTGTCACATGCAGCGCAGGAGAAATAGGACGTGCTGTGACAGCGAATGACAAGACGTGCATTAGTGGCAGACCATTACGTCGGGCCCATTTGTAGCCTCTGTCTCTGTCCCTGTGGCCCCTCCGTTCATGTGCCCATGAGCCCAGTTCTGGGATGGCTGAAGTGGGCAGCTGGCTAATGTCCATGGCAGTCATTCTGTCTACTTGGTTGTCCAGGGACTCCTCCATGGTATACACTTTCTGGTTGGCTTTAATGTGAAGTAGGGATTTTAGGGGGCCACACTGATATGTCCGTTCACAGTCTTTATGACAGACATCCTTATCATCAATCTTCCAGGTTTTTTTCTTTCTATACTTCTGAGTAGCCATCCAAGAAATATATTCTCACCTCAGCCACGTATATTTCTCACAAAGTGGATGACTAAGTATACTGCTCACAGATCTGCCCAATGAGGAGACTGTCATTCTCCGCTGTCCTTCATGGCCACTTCTGTAAGGCAGCCCATTATTCACATGTACCCACACCCCAGGTGGACCCATTTGTAAGCCAAGCTCAGGTGTTTTCCTCCTCATTTAGCTGGTTGTACATCCCTCTATATGGTCATATGTGCAGTTAGAAGGATCACTCATCCAACTGTGATGGGTAACTTGGGGCTGGGAATACCTGCCTATGCATCTTATTTGTGCCCCTTGCTGTACAACTCAATGGTAGACGTACCATGTCTGTTTTACGGGTGGACTGCTGCTGTACCTGTCTGACTCTGTGATTTGTGGGTCTAGCAGAATCTATTTCAGGGTGGGCAGTTATGGACACACGACCACTGGATGCCCCAGTGGTCAACCTTTTCATCTGCACCGGAACCCAGTAACATGAGAGGAGAAGTTTCTCCTAATGTCTGTAAGTCTTGCTGCAGGTATCACGGCCTTGTTCCCAAACTCCAGGGGCCTGCACTGTGGTTCTTCTATTGGTGCTTTGCATAAACTCCACACAGCATATTTTGCCCCACTGACAAATCTCATGCCACAGGGCCCCTGGGGTCATATGTGGTCATATGTCTCGGTTTATAGGAATGCTTGTGTCAGAGCCCGGAACTGCTACAGACCTCTTTCCAGCTCTGGCTCCACTCAAAACGGCACCTTTCCATGTCACCCAGTGTCCGGAAGAAGCAATCTGCTGAGGTATAAGATGTGTCACCTCTAGAACTCAAAGAAGTCTGCCAGTGACTGTGCTGCTCTGTAGTTACCCCAAGGACTGACCTCAAGGCTGTATCTATTCTTAAGCTCATTAGTATTTATCAAATCTTGGATGTTTGTGGGTCACCAGGATCTCAGCCATTAATTTAGTTCTCCCAGTCTCCTCCAGTGAGCAGACTCTAGAAAATTTGGACAAAGTTTGAGAAACATGAAAAGATGGCTAAACTCCAGGTTAATGAATAAGGACTCAGGTGACTCTGGGGAAGGGAAAAGTGATGTAGAACTCGAGTTTTATGTCTCCTACTTACTACTACTTACTACTACTACTACTACTACTACTACTACTACTAGTAGTACAACATATGTCCACACACCCACACACACACTTCTGTGTACATCTTCACTTATTTTTCACCTGAGGAAGTCAGGCTTTGGCAGTAATGTGAATGAGGATAGATGGTCTATAGACTGTAAACTTCTAGGTATCCCTGTAGGGTAAAAATGATGTCTTCAAAAATCACAAAATGGTTCGAGATATGGAAATTGAGGTGAAAATCAGACAGGTTAAGTAACTTGCCAAAGTCACTTAGCTACTACATGGTGATTCTTAAACCTAAGACAAATGGAATGATCATCAGTAAAGTGTAAGACCCTGGTCCCGAGTGTCCTAAGTTTACCCCCACCCCCATCCCATCCCATCCACCTTACACTTCATAGAAGGTGGGCTCATAGGGAGGAAAGAGCAGAAGCTTTGGACTTAGGCAGGCTTGGATTCTAAATGACCATCAATTTCCAAAAGCGTGTCCTTGGGCAAAATAAGTTCTCAGCTCTCAATTTCCTCATCTGTAAAATAGAGTTAATTATACCTAACGTACAAGATTGATGAGATACTTACATTTATGCATACAAAACTAGCCGGTACAGCCTGAGCATATGGTAAGGGCTTAGCAAATACTCATTTCCATCTCAGGAAGATACTGTTATGATGAACAGAGTCATCTTCTCGGTCTCCCGGGGCAGCAAGCAGTTTGTCAACAGAGGCCTCCCCTGTCCCCACTGAGGAACAGAGGCCTCACTGTGCATGAGCCTGAAGATTGACATTTGCAAGGCAGTGGTTCCAAAAGCAATTAATTGTCTCAGTCCTGGCTTTCCTGTTAATTCTTTTGAAAACAGACTCACATTCTGTCAACATGCTTGCTTTCAAAGTTGCAGCCATGTTCATCTTTAATAAAGTCTCCTTTCTGTCTCCTCCCTTCTGTTTCACAACTGAAAACATTTTAATCCTGAAGAATTTAAAGAACGTGAGAGAACAGGACGTATAGAGCTCCTTTCTCTACTCTCTTCTAAAAGAGAGACTGACCTCCCCTTCAGCTACTCTCTGTCTCCCTCAATCTTATGGGCTCCATATCAGCAATTGTTAGGTTATTATTCCCACTTCAGACACGGAGAAAATGAAGCTGAGAGAGAGTACCTTTTTGATCAAGAACACACAATCGATAGATGATAGAGTCAATATTTGAGCCAAATATGTCTGATTTCAAAATCCAAGCATATGTTAGATGTGTGCCATTTCTGCCTGAAATCACATCCACATACATACACACAAACATACTACCACCACCACCACCATCTCCTCCTATCGTCGGTCTACTGTAGATAAAAGTAAGCACTTTCCTTCTCTATCACCTTCTGACCTCCATGCTTAAAGCCATTGTCTCCCACTGACCCCCAAAAATTGCCCAGGGAAAAGCAGTTGTGATTTGAGCTTATTTCTTTGTATACAAGAAAGGTATTATGTTAAATATAACCTAAAGGGTTTTCCTCAGGTCAGGAGACTAGCTCAAAAATAGCAATGCTATTCTTTTAGGATAATTAGAAGAACTACAAATTCTTTGTAGGTGGGCATGTGTCTCTGGATCCACATAGAGCTGAACCCTTATGAATTGATGAAATAAATCAGGAGCATCGTGGCGCTGAAGAAAGTTCTTAGGTTGTCTTGGCGACTCGTCTCAATACTGCCACTGACTTGCTGTGTGACTTGGGAAAGTCACTTACTTTCATCAACCCCGTTTTCTCATTTCTAAAATGAGTGGTTGAGCAGGACATCCCTCCAGGTCTTAATCTCTATGTCTGTGGCATTTAGTCATGCCTTTGGGACTATAGTGCCACATCTCCATACTGGAGGACATGCTATTGCATTAGTATGTATCTCTCTTACCTGTCCTACCCATTGAAGGGCAAAGAAACCTTTTCCCTCCTTTTCTGAGAGTAAAGATTTTAAAGGTCAGGGAGCCTTTTCCCTTATTTGCTTTCTATTTGCAAACAAATAGGTTCTTCTATGCAAAGAGGAGGAAGTCCACTCATTGCAAAATATCTTCCCCGAAGATACCAGTACATATCAATTTCCCTAAATATTTCAGAATCCCACATGTATTTCCAAGGAAAGCTTCCTTCAAAAAACTCCAATGGGCAAGGGTGTTTCCATGTTATTTCAATCAGAGTGAAGTCTAGCTATGGGTTCAATTGTAGAGAAAAAAGACATTAAGAGGCGACACTTAGTTTTCCTTGTGATTTTAGTTCTGAAGGTGAAGGAAAGGGTTGCCAGTATCTTGAGGCCATCATTGCCACAGTTGAAAATCATTTCCCTGGCCTAAATGAGTTTTAATTACTAGGAAAGTATGTGATTGTCTCTTAAATGCATCTAACTGTTTAAAGCGCCTTTAGATCAGACTTGGAGCCAAAGATGAACAAAATTCAATATATCAAAATACCTCCTCTTTCCAAAGGCGAGAGAATAAGTGATGACTACCAATATACATTGTGAAGGTTGTTCTCTAAATGGTAATGAACCATCATACGCAAATGCTGGGCTGGAAATACTGGGAAACAAAACATTTATGTGCAGTGCAACCCAAGGGCATGGATGACTTCCGGGAAGAGCAGCTTATCTAAAAGCAGGGGTACCCAGCGCGCCCAGAGGATGAACTGTTGGGGAAGACATCCAAGATTTGGTTAGCTATTAGAAGCCTCAGACTGGGCAGAGCCTGAGAATATCATGCAACATCCCTGAACAAAGAAAAAGAAAAAGATGCTTCTAATTAAGTCCTTGCTTTATTGTCCCAATGTTTTGTCAGTGAACCATCGAGATGAGGAACAGCAGAAGAACCTGGCATGACACTGCTGTCAATATAGGGGACAAAGAAAAGAGAATCACAGTGTGAAATGAAGGCCCATGCCCAGGGTAGCTTTTGCCTCTTGCTCCTTGATGCAATGCACTTGTGCAGGACAAAACCCATACAACTGTGCATGGCAGCCCTGGCCCCACACAATGCCTCGAACGTGCCATGTTCTCCCTCTCTCTCTTTTAAAAAGAGAATATTTATTTATTTTCTAGCAAGAGGAGAAATGAGGGAGAGAAACATTGCTGTGTGAGAGAAACATCGTATGGTTGCCTCTCACACATCCCCAACGGGGACCTGGCTTGCAACCCAGGCATGTGCCCTGACCAGGAATTAAACTGGTGACCTTTTAGTTTGTGGGATGACACTCAACCCACTGAGCCACACCAGCCAGGGCTGTTTTCTCTTGAATTTGGAATTTATTCCAGCCTGGAGCACGCTCTACCCCTCCTCTAGGCCTTTTCTGTGCATTTACCTTTTAGGTGTCAGCTTAGACATCACTTTCTTGAGCTGCAGCCTGGATTAGATACCTATTTAGGTGTCTCCGCCTTACCACTCGGAACTGAGTTGCAGCTGCCTATTCTTTAGATCTCCCCTGTGAGTTATGAGCCCCCAGAGAACACTGATGGTATGTTGTTCTTTCTTCAGTCCACGGGGCTGGTCACAGAGTGGACACCTGGTAAATGTTTGTTGCAAAATGGAGGACAATAGGAGGGGATAAAGGAAGAGAGAAAATGGAAAAAAGACAGAAAGACATAGAAGAAGAGATAGGAAGAGAAAAGGAAAGAGACCATGAGAGAGGAAGGGAGACACAAAAAAAGAGACAGTGAAAGAAAAGGAGAGAAGACAGAACCAGGCAGAGAAAAAGAGAAAACAGAGAGCACTGGGCCACCCAGGAGATGGAGCGGGGTTTCCCTGCAGGCCCTGCCTATCTCTGGCTTTCTCCTCCTTCCTCACCATCATCATCACACCCCATCTAAAGTCTGGGTCCCCAAAGGAACCAGCTCATGCAAAACCTTTGCGCTTATGAGAAATGCAGCAAGCCAGGGGCTTGATTCTCTCTGTTCCAGACGAGTCCCAGATTTCCATCAACAATGTCAAGGCCCAAGTCTAGGGAATGGGCTCAAGTCCAATAAGACCCTTGATTATGGGGGTCTCCTTGTTTGAGTTTAGTAAGATCCTCCTCACCCATGGAGAGTGAGGACGCTGCTGCAGGCTGTGCGAGCTGCAGAGTAAATTGCCTTCCAAGACTATTGAAAGCACTTCCTTGGGGAAATGTCCCCTTTCTGCTAGAGATGGGGCTCACAGTCTGGTTCTGGGGTTTCCTGATTAGTGATACTCTCTGGAAAAGGTTTTGGGGTCTGAGATTTCAGACCTACAAAGCTGATGTGAGAGAAATTCACTTGGTTGTTGAAAATTGCACTAAACTTTTCATTCGAATTTGTGATTTTATTTTAAACTTGCAACAGCATCACCTCTGGGGCTTTTTTAAAATGAGCAGCCTGAGGTCACAACCCCATAGATTCTGATTCAGTGGATTTAAAGAGGGCCTTGGGATTCTGCCTATTTAACAGCTATCCGTCCTCCTTCTGCTTAATTCTTGTTTTAAATTTAAATTGTTTTCAATTACAGTTGACGTTCAATATTATGTTAGTTTCGGATGTACAGGATAGTGGCTAGACATTTGCATAACTTACCAAGCGATCCTCTCATCAAGTCTAGTACCCACCTGGCAACATACAGGTTAGTACAATATTGTTGATATATTCCCTATACTGGCCTTTACATCTCTGTGACTATGTTGCAAGTAGCAATTTGCACTTCTTAATCCCTTCACTTTTCACACAGCCTCCGACTCCCTTCCCTTTTGGCAACCACCAGTTTGTTCCCTGTGTCTGTGAGTTCGTCTCTGTTTTGTTTATTTTGTGTTGTAAACTCCACATAGTGAACGATGTAGTATTTGTCTTTTTCTGTCTGACTTATTTCACTTAGCATAATACCCTCTAGGTCCACCCCTATTGTCGCAAATGATAAGATTTCATTTTTTTTTTTATGGCTGAGCAACACTCCATTGTACAGATGTGCCACGTCTTCTTTATCCCATTGTCTATTGATGGACACTTAGGTTACTTCCATATCTTGGCTGTTGGGAATAATGCTGCAATGAATACAGGAGTAGACATATCTTTTCAAATTAGCATTTGGATTTCTTGGGATCAATACCAGAATTTTGATCTCAGAACCCTCAGCGAGGGGCCTGGTGGCAGAGGCTGTGGGCTGGCAGTGACAACTCTGTTGCTGACTTGGGTCCCATCATTAATTAGCAGGGAAAATGCTGGTAGACCCTTCAGCCATGTAGCTCCCAGGGAGGGGCCTTGTTTGGGCCTTAGTTTTCTCTTCTCCGGAACCACTGCTTCTTGCCCGAGGCACCATCACTGGGAAGTAGGCCATACCACATTCTCCTTACAGTCTAAATCGGCTCCACTAAGGGGATGGATGCTGCTGCCTCCAGTGAGGACAAGGTGGTGGCCTGTGATGTAACACCACTGCACTGAGCTGGCTTCTTCCAGGGAAGCTAAGACCTAGGCAGTCAAGTTAAGAGACTTTGTTGGAGAAGGTGGGGGTGGGAGATAAGGTGCTGTTGGTCCCACTGGTGGTTTGTCACTGCGTACCGACAAGGACAGACTGTGCAGGGAGAAGGGGTGGCGAGGAAGGGTGGGGGTGGGGAGGCAAGTGAGTGACTCAGGAGCTGGAACCCCCACATCCTTCTCCTCTCTCAGCTACTAATTCGCTGTGGGACATGGAATCAGCCTTGGCTCTCAGGGCTTCTGTTTGCTGTTCTGAAATGCAGAACCCCCACTGCTGAACTCTTGGTGTTTTCTTTCTTCCTACACTTGACTTCTCTGAAGCAAAGCTTTTCATTGCTCTTTTCCCCCATTCCACATTCTCCTCTTCTCTGGCTTCGTCTCCCATTTCCTAGAGAATGTTATTGAATTCGTAAGTCATTTTAAGAAATAACTTTTAAAAGTTGTGTGCTCTTCCACAGATGATCTCTTCAGTCCTTTATCATTTCACCTATTTACAAAAACCAAGTGAAATGAATGATCAAACTGTAAAACCTTGCCTCTAGGAACGTGAGCAGAGAATTCCTCTGAGGCACTGCCTCTGTGGTCTCATCAGAGATTGCAGAGGACTTGCCCGAGGTGACACAACTGTAATCCAGGACTCAAATTCAGGTAGATGCCCTGCAGAACCTAACCTCTTAATCACCTCACTCTCTTGCTTCTTGGGCATGACAATGTGGTAAAAGGGTTGGGGAATACTTGGGCAAGTGTCAACAAGGGGCAGGGTGGTATTGTTCATCACACTGAGTACTTTGAACATGGATGTGGTTGGTTGTCTTTGGGCCATTTCACCAAGATCTAGCTCTCTGCCTTCACCCCCTTCACCTGCTCTCACATGCCTCCCAGACCTCAAGAAAATGTGTCTTTGGAAGGCCATCAGGTCAGCGGGGACCAGCCTTAAGGCCGTGCCTCTCCTTGCAAGATTAACAAATGTGTTAAACCCATCCCCCTTCCCGCTCCAGCTCAGTGTGTTTCCTTATGCATTAAGCTAAAACTCAGACACATTTTCATCTTCATTTCACCTTGAACTGCTATTGGCAGTGGTTCCTACTGCCTTTGATTTCAGTTTTTCTCTTCTTTACCCCATATCACTCTAATTCCTATAAGACTCGAGCAGGGAGTTAATGCATTGAAACAGAGATGCAAGGCACCCAGGAGAGTTCGCAAGTTGAAAAGATCTTTTAAAAATTTAGAGTCAATGAAGAAGCAAAACAACACTCCCTGATTTTATCCAATTTGTAAGTTTCGGTTTTCTGAAATCAGGACTCCTCCTTTCTAAATCAGTTTGCATTCTTGTTATGAGAAAAATATCATTGAAAAAAATCCTATAAATGGAGTGAAAGCATATTCAAGGCTCATAGAACTTGAATACTAGCTTCTCTCCTTACTATAACTTTCAAGTCTGAAATAGTCAATTCTTTAAATTGCTTTCAATTTGTATGTTGAAAACAGAGCCTAGACAGATTCCATTATAGTCCTTTCCAAATTAGGATTCATTTAGTCCCCACCCTAGGCTCAAACTAAACTGGGTCTCTTAGCTCTGCCTCCCTGGTGTACACAGCAATCACACTGTTTCTCTGTGGGCTTCATGGATGTGGCTGGACGACCCTGGCATGGGCAGCCGCCCCGATTCCAACAATCATCTCCATGTGGTTTACCCTGTGCCATGTCATTGCTGGGAGGTGGAACACAAGCGAATAAAAAGCAGATTGGCTTGACCTCAGCCCGCCTCTCCCCAGTGCCACAGAGGGTTTACAAAGATGTTTTTGATATCACATGGCAAGAAAATTGCCAGGAAGAGACCTTCAGCAGAGCCTCTGAGAGACTTAACACTGTGATCAGCAGGAAAGCTATAAAAATGGAAGATGAAATTCAAAAGAGAAGGTCAGAGAGTATAAGCGGAGTGTCTCAAGAGTGTTAGATGAATATATAAAACATTTGAAGGTGGACGGTCCAAAAAGGAGAGATCACTGTAAAGAATGGATAAAATGGAAACTTACGGACCATAAGCAATAGTACGAGGAGAAGAGGATTCTTCTAATATCTAAGTGCTTATACTACGTAGTGTCTGCTCGACAGGTACAGTGTTTTGTAATGAAGTTTCTAGTGCTCCCCACCTCTCCCTGTAAACCACTCTCCCATACATATATGACACAAAAAAGAGAAAGAGTTGACCCTTTGCTTTCTCTAGAGTTTCTATTTTAGTCAGTCGACTCTCAGGCACTCAGCAAGTTACAGCCAGGAGTTAGACGATACCTTTACTGCTGCTGCTGCTGCTGCTACGAATAATAATCACAATAGCAACTAAGCTTACTGGGCGCTCAGGCACTGTTCTAAGCATTTCGTAAGTATGAACGCATTAATCCCCAGAGTAACTTCCTCACAGGACTAAATGCCTGCCTTCTACAAAACAAAGTGGAGGATTGAACGCTTTCTGTTTTATGCCCAAGGTTACACAGCTCGTAAGTGAAAACACATGAGAGAAGTTGGAGGAAAAATCAGAAGACTAAGGCAACGAGGCTCCGTCTGGCCACATGATATGGGCCTGGGAGTGATGATAGAGGAAGGAGAGAGAAAACCAAATGGGCTGGACATTTAAGACAAACTTTGGGGTTCCCACAGCAACAGCATTTGGGACAGAATTAAGGAGAGAAGAGATGTTTTTCAGAAACATTGCTACAGACTGTGAACTGGATAAAATTTAATGTTTTTCAAAGGACACAAGTAAACACCAAGCTTCTTTTGTAGCACTTTGAGTTGGACTGGGTTCTCAGGTCACAGCTCCATAGAGACCGGGACATAAAAGGACCCTGCCTTTATGAGGGTTACGCATCTCAAGTGCTTTACAGCTCTGCATATGTCTCCCCAGTTAAACACAGTAACCTTGTGAAGGTGCAATGCAGTGATGATGTGGGTTTGCAGGGGCGAGCAGGGAAGGGTGAGGGACCTCCAAACAGCTTTGAAACAAGATGGCTCCTCTGACATTAAGCTAGGAAATCAACAAACGATGGGCTCATTCATTTCATAAACATTTATGGAGCACCTACTATGCAGCAGGAACTTTCTACATGGTGAGAGGGAGCAATGAACAAAGTAAACATCTGGGCAGGGCTTATATTTTAGTAAAGAAAAAAAGAAAAGAAGCCAACAAATGAGTGAATATTTATGATATTATTCGTTAGTAGCTGACCCAGGAGTTCTGAGTAAAAATTTGCAAAATCATCCTAAGAGGACTGGGTATCTACCCATTCTGCAAGCTCCCACTTTCGCCTATGGGATTGAATGTGTCACCCGCCAGGAGGGGAGGAGCTACAGAAGAATGGAAAAGGGAAAGTTACAAGAGCGCAATATTAGCAGAGCCCACGAAACACTACCCCGTCCCAGCTGTATGACTTTGAGATAATTACTTACTCTCTATGTACCTCAGATTCCTCAGCTATAAAAATACTGCCTACAACTTACATGGTGGGCATGCAATAAACAAGATAATATCTATAAATTGTTTACTATAGTGAGTCTAATAAATGTTGTGGCTGTCACTGTTATTGCGGTGTCTCTACTGATGAAGCTGCTGGCTCAAGGAGAATCTGTGACACCCATTTAGTTGATTGTGAAGACTGGCTGACATTTGTGACGAGAATCCAGCTTGATGATAGTCGTCCTTACTGTTGATCCCAAGCCCCAAACACTTAGATTGAGAGCTAGTATGGAGTTCAACCCAGACAGCAAATAATTTACAGAGGTACCGAATCAGTTTGTCTGTATGTTACAGAACAGACCTGTGGTGGGCGGGAAGGAGGGGGACAAGATACCATTACTGAATGGACACCCCCCACCAGGACTCCCCCTGTACTAGGTTCACCTTGCCCACCACCAGGGAATTATGGCTCTCAATGCCAGAGTTTGGTGAAAAGGAAAGGAACTATTCAAAAATTATACAGACTCAGAGTAATGACTTAACATCTTCATTAAAATCCCAAAGTCCCTTAAAACAACTAAACACAGAGTCCTTCCTTTCTCCACTTGCCCAGTCAGGGGTACTGTATCTCAGGAAAAGAAATAGGAGTCTGTGGCTCACGTAGCTCCTGGGTCTGTTCAGTAGTCCGTGCTCAGCCGGCAGGCCTCCCGTGATTCCCGGCACCATCAGCTGTGTCACCAGGATCTCTGGTTCTCAATCCAAACCCGCGTGGCACCTTCTCACAGCCCACCAGCAAGAGTCCTTTCACCTCTTTCCTTCCTGCAATGTCTCTCCTGCTTTCTTCCAAACTGCTAAGAGAGAGCTCTGCATCACTGCTACATCTTGCTTTCCAGCTTCCTAAGCTCCATGGCAAAGGGAACCCCCAAGCCATATGTTCCCAACCAAAACCTCATGGTTCCAACCCACAAGGCTGCTGTACCTTGGTTTAAATCCTGGCAGGAGTTTTCCTTTGCATCCCTATTTCTGACTCCTCCCATAATCGGCTACATCTGCCAGCATTCCCTTATTATTTATTTATTTTTTTTTTCAGCTTTCCTGGGCTGCCATTGTAAGTCCCGGCAGGCGTGGTCCAGAGGCATGGAGCCAACCATCTCCAAGCTTTCACGCAGTCAGGCACTGTAACCAGGGGGAGTTGCCTCCCAGTTTTGTCCTGGGTCAAAGTCACTCCCATCTCCCTGGCTCAAAGCAGGGCCACAGCTACTTAACAAATCCGTGAAACCAGTCAAAAGTTATAGATATGTTGTTAAATGACCATTCTTATGGTTATTTGCAAAACTTCTGCTATGCAAAATAACTCTCAATGGCCCCACTCCCTGTGTCCCATCCCCCAGTTCAGACTTGTGGCGGTGAGGACATTTATATGATTTTAATATTTCCTGGACACCCTGAGTTCTGGACCCCATCACAAATCCCTCTTTGGGGGGAGAGGCCCTGGCTGCACCCTGTTACATGTATATTTCTTTATATTCAAAAGTCCTATTGTTGAATTTTCTCACTAACCAAAAGAAGCATGAGCAATTATCAAGTGCTAACGGGGTGCCAGTGCTGAACCAATGTTCTGGAGAATACAAGGTAAGCAAAGCAAAAGGCCATATTTACTGCCTCAAGAAGCTCACCGCCTAGCTGGGAAATGAGAGCTACATAAACACTTGCATCAAAAAATCCCAAAGCAGCCCTGGCTGGTGTAGCTCAGTGGATTGAGCACGGGCCTGTGAAGCAAAGGGTCGCCGGTTTGATTCCCAGTCAGGGCACATGCCTGGGCTGCAGGCCAGGTCCCTGGTAGGGGACCCATGAGGGGCAGCCACAGATTGATGTTCCTCTTCCATTGTTTCTCCTTCCCTTCCCCTCTCTCTAAAAACAAATGAATAAAATATATTAAAAAAACCCCCAAAGCAGAACCAGATGAGGGCAGGCCATGGGGTGTCCCAAAGCACCACCGAGGACAAGACGAATGTTTCCATGAGAGAAGGCGGAGTCATTGAAGGAAGAAGACAGCGCACTTCTGTGTGCCAGCTACCAAAACACACACTCTCCTTTTACTCCTCCCCCGTACTCCCCTGGGATGGACTCTGAGGCCCATTCTCTGGGTAAGAAAGCGAAGTTTCAGAGAACCTGAATGACTCGATCCAGTAAGCCATCCAGCCACTCGGAGACTGTCCCAAGATACAAAGTCATTTCTGACCTCAGACTCCTTGCTATTTTCCCTATTCCAAGGAGGCAATATGGGATCACAATTAAGAGTATGTTGGGATCTGGGTACAGAGTTGGGATTTGAATTCAACTTACTATGATTTGGGCAAATTATTTTATCTCTTTGTGCCTGTTCTTTTAGATACAAAGTATGTTTCATGACAATATCTCTCTCACGACATTGTTGAGAATTAAATGACATAATCCTTGTTTAGCTCAATAAGCATTGTCTGTGATAGCAAATAAGACGATGCCACCATTTCCTCCTACCATCCACGCTCCTCAGTGCTGCTGCCCTAAGACAGCTCTAAAGATCTGAAGACTAGAACCCTTGAGTAGAAGAGGCATCTTGAAGAAGGAGGCAAAGTAGACAGTGTAGAAAAGACTGGGGCAAATACCTGGACAAAAACTGCCCAGCATCCAGCAGATCCTACCTGGCAGCTGCCTGGTTTCCTCCGGGAGCTGAGTTGCTCAGGGTGCGTCTTGAGGACACTAAAGGTCCTGATAGCACAGGCTGTCATTGCTCCACGAGTGTGCCCTCTGCCCTCACCATCTTTCACCCTGTTCTGCTCTGCCTAACGGCTCCCTGGCCGCAGGAGCAGGCTGGGCTCCTACAGAGAGAAGGCCTGATGCCGGTGGATGCATCCCCCAGCTTCCTTCCTTTCTGGAGCACGTCACGTCTAGAGGATGTTCTGCACCATGTGCCGCAGGTCCCCTGCAGGACTCAGCTCCGGGTGCTCACACAGTAACTGCTCGTGAACACACCCTCTATGGGTTTCCTTTCCTTTCTCACTTCATTGCTTGTGTTTTCTGAGATCACCCAAATTCCAGTTTCAGGGTCTGCTTCAGGGGGCACCCAGCTCACTACTAGCTCAGTGCCAATTCTAGGTTAAATCACTCTTCCCACTGGGACTTATTTTTAGTGTTGGAAAAGAGCTTATTACGAAATACCCAGTCTGCTTATAACAGGAACTGGAACTAAATCGATATCACAGCCAGTTCACCAGTCTTTCAAAACACCTTTTCCTCACTGCTCCCAGCTTCTCCACTGCCCTGACCACCTGCTCAGTATGGGGTCCTCACACCCTAGCTTAACCTTGGTGCTCTTCTCAGGGGAGGGCTGCAGGAAGCAGTCGATTTTGTAGTACCTCCAAGCTAAGGAGTTTTTGAGCTGAGCCTTTAGGAAAAGAACAGATTTCCTGAATCAGCACAAATTCATACTAAATAATCCTTTTATAAAATGACCCACTGAAAAAGGAAACCTTTACTACTGCAGTTGAAGAAATTTCTTGGGGGAAGAGAGAAGAGTCGTGTTTCATTAGCTGATTCTAAACTAAGTACTGAAGGAAGTCTCTCATGCTGCCAACTGAAATTTAAGCAAAGTGCAAAACAGGTATTCATAAAGGCCTATAGAATATCATTGACCCATTTAAAAATATTTATTGAGCACATTATGTGCTTTGATAGGCACTGATCTAGGTAATGGGGAAGGAGTAGTGAAAATAAACTAACAACTACAAAAATACCCACAAGTCTCTACCCTCATAAAGTGTATACTGTTTTAGTTATCTATTGCTCTATAACAAGTGGCACTGACATTTTAATAGCTTATAGCAATAACCATTGGCTCTAAATTCTGTAGGTTAACCATCTGGGCCGGGCTCAGCTGGGCTGTTCTTCTGCTGGTTTCACCTGGGGTCACTCATGCAGGTGTAGTCATTCGGTGCTTCGACTGGGGCGGCATGGTCTGTGATGGCCTGACCCCCGTCTGGCAGGTTTGCTGGGTATCAGCTGGTTGCTCTAGGAGGCCTCTGCGGGGATAGTATGTGTGCTCCACGTGGCCTTTCTCCCTCCAGTAGGCTAGCCTCAGAAGTCCTGTAATATCATACCTACAATATTCTACTGGTCAGGACCAGTCGCATGGCCAGGCCAGCTATAAGGTATACTTCATCTCTTGATAGGAGGTGCTTCAAAGATACATTGCAAATGGCATGGATACAGATTGGGGAGGAATTCGTGGCCATTTAAAAAAAATCTGCTGTATATTTGAATAGCTGAGACAGACAGAAAATACATAAATGGAAAAAAGCAAATATAAAAAAAAAGGCTTAGGCAGATGGTCTCAGCCCTGTTTTCACATAAGAATTACCTGGAGAGCTTTATTAAAAAAAATACCAGACCTTTCATGGCAGACCAGCTAAATCAAGGACTGGAACTTGGAAATCCACATGCTCAGTCAGCTCCCCAAGGGGAGGGGTTCT
>PVKM010014845.1:0-28524 GCA_004027735.1 Carollia perspicillata | reverse complement strand
TATTATTGAACACCCCAAAAAGCTCTTGTTTATGTGGGTTATATTTATCACCAGTGACCATTTAAGAAATTTCAACTGAGAAAACATTCCAATATTTATTTTTAAATGTATTTTAAAATAACAATAATAAACTGGTTATAGTCACATACATGGCATATTTTATTGGAAATAGTTGTATTTTTTCAAACAAAAAATTTAGTGAAAAATGTGGCCTTATTTTCCATTTTTACAAATCTTTTGAATGTCTGGCTTAATAGAAGATGGCTATATTTTCCTATCTGCTTCTGCGTTCAGTCTGTACTGATATCCCATGTCATGGGATCTCTGGAAAAATCCACTCTCACAACTGGAAGAGAATAAAAGAGGAAGAGGCGAATAATGTCTAGTATTGTGGAAATAGTTTTAATTCGCAGGCTCCCCTGGGTGGTTTTTTTGAGGAATCCCAGAGGTCCCTGGAACACACTCTCAGAACTCCTGCCAGAGATTAGCTCAAAAGAATTTGTACTCTGTGGAAAACAGAGAGTTTGAACATAGTGAAGCTTATTGATTAATACACCGTGGCTGAACATTGGCCACGGGGGCCAAGTATGAACAGGTTGGGTGCAGCATTGAGGGTGACAATGGCCTGGGCGGCAGGTGACATTAGAAACAGGGTAGCGGATGTGAGCAAAACCAGTTTTCTTGACTCACGAGGAAAAGGTGGGTGGTGAGGGAAGCACAGCACAGAGAGAGAGGAACCAGCTGGGGAGGGACTCCAAACTACAGGGAGTCCTCATGAGGCAGGAAACAGTGTGCAGAGCCGAGGGAGGTTCTGAAAGGTTCCTGACAGCCCTCTGGACGGATCTTCTGGTCCATCGCTTTTTGGACTTTCTACAAGGCGTGGAACTCGTTTTTCAAAAGAATCTAACACAAAGCCCCAATGTATATATAGTATGGAACAGTGTGGTTGAAGTAGGGAAGGAGTTTGTGTGACCTGGCGTCCCTAGTCCTCCTCCTGTCCCCTGCCCAGACCCAGCTTGCTCTGAGGCGTGGCTTCCCACTCCTGGATTTCCAGGAAAAGTGGCAGGAAAACCACTGATCTAACTGCAAACAATCAGCAGAACTGGGTAAATATTGTCTGCTCTCAGGTTCCCTCCATGGGCCCATGTGTGGGGGAGACTGTACACGAAGGTTTGGAAGAGAGGCATGTCTGCTGGAGGCTGTGTCGTAAACGAAGGCTCTGACTGGACCTGTGGCTGTGGGGTTAGAGGGCAGGACGGCCACTGAGAGACGGGAAGCAGACAGGGGCTCAGAGTTTGAGGCTTGGACCCTGCACCAGCCATTTGGCCATATGAGGGCATTGTAAAGAGTGAAGAATAGTAATTAATATTGAATGCTTACTATATGCCAGGCATTCTGTTAAGCACTTTCCAAGAACGATCTTGTTTAACCTTCACAAAACCTCTATGAGGTATTGTTACTTTCCACATTTTGTAGGAACTGAGGCCTGAATAAATTAAGTAACTGGTACAAGGGGGCACAGGTGCAAGTGGTGGAGCCAGGCTTTGAACTTGGTGACATGACCCTGGGGTTTTTATTCATAAGCACTAAGCTGTCCTGGTTTAAGAGGGAAGGTGATGAGGTCAATTGTTTCTTCCATTCCCCTAACCATCCATTCAACAAATATTTGTGAACCACCCACTAGTGCCTCACAGGAAATACAAAGTGAGGTGGTTCCTTCCCTCGGAGAGCTATGTTTTCAACATTTAATCCTTAGTGTTTTTGGAACAGCCAATTGGAGGTGTCCTGAATCAGGAGGAGAGAGTGGAGAGCAGGAGAGTCTGAGCTGGAGACACAGCTTTGGAGAGGTAACCAGGCCACAGCCACAATGACAGAAGTTGACTTGAAGACAAATAATCCATGCTATCACTTAAATGTTGAATCTAGAAAAACAAAGCAGCCCTGGCTGGTCTCAGTGGATTGAGCTCGGGCTGTGAACCAAAGGGTCACCAGTTCAATTCCCAGTCAGGGTGCGTGCCTGGGTTGCAGGCCAAGTCCCCAGTAAGGGGTGCATGAGAAGCAACCACACATTGATATTTCTCTCTTTCTCTTTCTCTTCCCCTCTCTCTAAAGGTGAATAAATAAAATCATTATAAAATAAAATAAAACAACAACAACAACAACAAAACTACAAAAAACTCCTCAAGCTCATAGAAACGGGGAGTAGAAAAGTGGTTGCCAGAAGCTGGGGCGTGGGGTGGAGAAACGGGAAGAGGCTGGTGAAGGAGGAAACCGTCAGCATGGGAAGAGCAAGCCCTGAGGACCTAGTGTAGAGCATGGTGAGCACAGCTGACAACACTGCATTTTGGAGCTGAAATCTGCTGAGAGTAGACCTTAAAAAAAGGAGAAGATACATATGTGGGGTGATTAATGTGTTAGTGAACTAGATGGGGGACTGTTTTCACAATGTATATGGATATCAAGTCAACATGATGTGCACTTTAAATATCTTACAATTTTGTCAGTGACACCTCAATAAAGCTGAAGAAGGGGATTTGGATTTTTTTCTTAATCCTCACCTGAGGATATGTTTATTGATTTTCAGAGAAAGAGGAAAGGAGAAAGACAGAGGGAAACAGCGATGTGAGTGAAACATTGATTGGTTGCCTCCTGTACACGCCCCCACCTACGTATGTGCCCTGAGCAGGAGTTGAACCTGCAACCCTGTGGTGTGCAGATGGCGCTCCCACCAACTGAGACACCTGGCTAGGGCAAGACTTTGATTTTTAAAAATTCTGAAGTAATAGGTAATTAAAGAAAGCCTTAGAAAAGTCATTTAAGTATTATTCTGGTAATCAATACCATATATTTCTAAAAAATAAACATTAAGATAATATTAACACCAAGTTTTCAAAATTCTCAAGGAAAGCTGCTGATATAAAGTCTTTCTGTGTGTTCACTAGATTCCTCATAAGAGTGAGATCATATGGCTTGTATCTTTCACTGACTGGCTTATTTCACTTAGCGTAGTGTGAATGGGGACAGACTCCTAGATGGAGAGCAGGATGACAGCTAGTGCGGGGACTGAGCAAAAAAGGAAAAGGACTCATGGACATGGACAATGGTGTGGTGACTGCTGGGCGACCAAGTGATAACGAGAAAAAAACAATAAAAGTTGAATAACAAAGAAAGAAAAAAGAGTCTTTCCGACTTTAAACAAATACAAAAAACACGCCAACCATGCTTTCAAAATAAGGACTATGGTGTAGTCGTCATCAGTAGCCTACCAATAGGCCATTCCCTTCCTTTCCTGCTGTAAGAATCCCAACTTTATTCAGTGTTTGGTGGTCATGTGTTCAAGGGAGGGTGGGCCTGGACCCCTCACTGGCCCTAGAAGGTCAATCTTGACTGGCTTAAGCCCAGCAGAGTGATTTCATCCCCTTGCCAGGTCAGAAATGGGCGCACACGGCGACTCTGGCCAGTGAGGGACGTGAAGTTTACAGGGTTAATGTTGTGTGCTCCTGCTGGCATGGTGATGGGTGGGAAGACACAGCCCCTCTCCCCACGTCACGCATCCACTACATGTGCCACCTGGGCCTGTGGCAGCCATGCTGGGACCGCAAGGGGAGCCCATCCAAGACAGCAGAACCGAAAGGAGACAGAGCTTTTGCTGTTGAGCTGCTGAATTAGCAAACCCTGACACAACCCCAGCTCTGTACTTAAGTGGCAATGTGTTTTTCTTATTTATTATAAATGTATTAGACCATTTTGAGTCTCTTATTATTTGCAATCCAGAGCATCCTAAATGGGATATCACTTATACTGCCCTATCTACTTAGAAAAGTAGCTGACCGAGCAATACCTTAACATGTACAGTTGTTTTGTTTTAGTAAAACTTCTCTTAGAAAACATTAACTCAATTAGGCTTTCTTTTTTGCTAGTCTGGCACCATTGTACCTGCTGAAAAAAAGGATAGCTATTTGTAGAGCAATGTTAAAAGGTTACACGAGGCAGCTGCAAATATTCACTTATTTAGGTTACTATTTATGTCCTAGACAAAAATGCCTGTATGCATTTTTGGTATTTCTAAACCCAGAAATCTGGATCTATTATAGACATCAAATATAGCATTTTGCCATGGGTTCAATAGATTTTAGCTACGTCCTGTATTGTCCCTCTTACAGGGACTAATTTAAAAAGAGAACCACTTAAGTAATTTTTAAATTATTTTAATTTAATATGCAATATTAAATTAAATGTGCAAGAGTCCCAAAGGTAAACTCATTGTTGGTTTACTTGACAGGCCAGAAGAGCTAATTACTGGTTATACATATGAAGGAGAATATAAAGATCAATGGTTATGATTATATAATACATATGAAAATACTTTGCAAAACTAAATTATTTTCAACCTCCTTTAGCCATCTTTTAAGGGCTATTTTGTCCTCTTGCAGAAAAGGTAACTGAAGATAAAAGATAAAACATATGACCCACGTTTTCCCAGCTGGTCAAAAAGAGGCCCTGAACTGGGCTTGAACTGGCGGTCCACCTGACGGCAGAGCCCTGATGCACCCCCAAATCAGTCTACATTGCTGGAATTACTCCTTTAACTTCGCCATTGCCACCTGCCTGTGGAAACTGTGGTTAATTAAGTAGCAAACTATTCAAATGGTGGGCAGCGGAGAGGGTAGAAGTAAAAGACTTCTATAATCTCCATGTCTAGTAATCAACTGTACAAATTCTCTAGTTACTCTTAAGCCCTATCAAAAGAATTAAATACCCTGGGACAGTGAATTGTTTTTCACATTCCTAAAGTCATGGACTTACCCAGGAACCATAACTATGGGTTACTTTGTTACTCTAGTAACAAAAGGATTAAGCTCTCAGTTTCCCTCTATTAAGAGTAGAAATGTCTGCATTCTTAAAAACCATCCTTTAAAACAATTCCTTCTATTACAAAAATGGACAAAGTTTTTTTTTGTGCCCTTTGCTGGAAAAATAACTTAAACTATCCTGCAACACTGTTTAGTTTTTCCACAGTGAGGTGTATGAAAGTGCCTCGGTCCTGTGAAATGGCAGAGACACAAAAAGTATAATAAACCCAGAGTCACATAGTTATGTTAGGATTATACATTTATAATATCCCCATGGTGACTGTGTCATCAAACTGGAATGGTTTTGTGCTTGTCATTTTGTAGGTGGTGAAACTGCACCTAGTTTTCTAGTTCCCTCCCCAGCATCTAGTTGGGGTTTCTACCAGACGTGCTTATTACTCTACCTCTATTCCGATAAGCGTCTTAGAAAAGTTTAGTGTCCATGGTCCCTTCAACACAAGCCCCGGGTTCTCTTGACCTTTTGTATTCCCAAGATGTTGATTGCCCTGCCACTTCAGCCACTCACCTCCATGGCCACAACCCTTGACTTTATCTTCACTTGAAACTTCTTCAGCTCTGAAAACATAAACATTGTAATCCCTTTTTCTCTGTGATTTTCTATTTTCTAGTTTTCTCGTGGCTCTGGAGGCAGCTGATGTAATGGGCAAATACAAACAGGTTTGGAGCCAGAGAGAATTTGGTTTAAATAATGCCTCTGCCACTTGCTAGCTATGTGACCTCCGGCAAATGACTTTATATTTCTAAGCCTCCAATTTCTTATTTGTGAAAGAAGGATAACAACACCTATTCTGCGGGATTGTAAGGTGGTTGCAATCCTGAGACTCAAAGCAGCAAGCAACACACTTAGTTGATGCTCAGTAAGGCTAATTTCTCCCCTTCTTTTCCTTCTTTCTAGTTCTTACGCCTCATACCTATTCTTAGATCTCAAAGATGGTGCTGGGCTTGTGACCCTTCCAGCCTCTCATGCCCCTCTGGGCTTCAAGGTCAGTCCTTTCAGTCACTCTCCATTGGCCCTGGGATGTTCCATCACGTGGTCTGGGTTAATACTTCATAGCTCACGCTTGCTCTCTGGCTGCTGAGGGCACACAGCTGATCCAGGAAGCCCTGGGCATTCCTGTTTTTGAAACTTCTCATTTATTTACTTAAGGATGGGGGATGGGGAGCAATAAAAGGAGAAGGATGAAGAGCAGGGGGAGAGGAAAGAGAAGGGGCGAGAAGGAAGAAGAAATGTCAAAAAACTGTGGACTATTTAAATGTTTCTGTTTGGGGGAAATACTTTCTCTCTGGCCCTGAGATCCATTGGCATAATAAGTGGCCGTTAATCAGCAGAAATCAGCTTTCTGGAAGCAGAAAGTAAGCAAGACAGCTCCTTCTCTTCTGATTTTCAGGCATTTCCCAGTGATTCTCCACACCACAGCCTTCAAGGGTTGCTTCCTCCCCCTCGATGGGGGAGGGCCCGGGTCGGTGTGGCCAATGACCAGGTGGGGAAGTTTGCCTATGTCAGTATCAGGAAGCCCATTTACCTGCAGCGGACTGCTGCGTCCTCCAACGTATTTAGAAGGGTATTTAGTAGTAAAGTTTAAATATCAGCGTCTGTATACTGACTTTTATTTCTTCAATGATGTTCAGAAGTCTGGTGAAGAGAAATAATTTTTAATGGATTCCCTTAAAAATCATAAAGTTCATATTTAACAAATGCGGCTTTTAAAGTTGAAATGTAGTGCATTATGATTGTGCTTTTCATATGATGGAGAAACTGAAACAAAAATCACCACGAACCCGAGGCAGTGTGACCTGGGTGACCGCAGCACAAACCCTTTGGGGTGAGTGTACTTCAACCCTGTCAGCGTGACCTCCTGATCCTGGGATGATTCATTGCCTGTGTTAAGTCTTGGCTAGGCTGCTGCAGCCCCCTTTTCGGTCCAACCCAGTCTAGGTGTTGTGAAGGTATTTTGGGGATGTGATTAACATTTAAATCGGTGGACTCTGAGTAAAGCGCATTATCTTCCATAATGTGACTGGGCCTCCTTCAATTAGTTGAAGGCCTTAAGGGAAAAGACTTGAAGGAATTTTGCCTCCAGACTGCCTTTGAACTCAACACTACTAGTCAACTGTCGGAATTTCTAGCCTGCTCACTTGCCCTACTGGCAGATTTCAGACAGGCCAGCCCTCACAAATCACATGAGTCAGTTCCTCCCTGTCTCTGTCCCTGTCTCTCCCTCTCTTTCCATCAGATTGGTTCTACTTCTCTGGAGAATCCTAGCTAACAAAGAAGCTATGTATAGCTGTATTTAGACATGAAGCTGAAAGTCTAAATTGGAGGCCCTTCATGAACGATATCGCCTGGCATAAGGGTGTTCCCCTCTTGCCCCATTCCATTCCCATGACAGGTCCTGAGCATCACTATACATTCCTTATTTCCATCTTCAGTCCAGCCCTCAGTTTCATTAGGATTCCTTCATTCTTCCCTGGTGTGGCAGAACCTACTAGTGTATTGCCAAGAACCTGTCTCCATTGTTCGGTAGAAATCGAATCCTCTTTTGTTAGGTGAACACTTGGCCATCTGGAAGAGACTCCGTTTCCTTGCAGGTTATGTTGTCATGTTATTACATTCTGGCAAACAGGAGCTGTTCTGTACAGTTTTGGGGCACTGTTCTTCCTCTTTCTTGCAGGCAGAATGAGGATGTCATGGTTGGATCTCCATGCAGTGGCTTTGGGAGGAGCAGCCATGCAGACAGGAGCAATCACAGAGAAGACTGGGTGCCGAGGACTCAGGCATCCTCACCTATCTGAAATCACCACCACCAGATTTCTTGGGCTTTTATCTACTTTTCACTAGACCCTCAAAGTTCCAAGGTAAAAATGTGTAAAGTAACCTAATCCTAACTAGTGTACCCAGTAAGGGATTTCTAGCTTGGGAGTTTAGTGATTGAACAACTCATACTTTGAATTCAGGTAGATCTACATTTGGATTCTATCTTGCTTTGAGGAACTGCTAAGTTTGTTTCCAAACTAGCTGCGTTTTATATTCCCACCAGGAGGGTAGGAGGCTTCCAATTTCTCCACAGACTTACCAACACTTGTTATTGTCTGTGGTTTTGATAATAGCCATACTGGTGGGTGTGAAGTGGTATCTGGTAGTTTTGATTTCCATTTCCCTAATGACTAATGGTATCAAACATCTATCTTTTCATGTATCTATTGGCAATTTGTATATCTTCGTTGAAGAAATACCTATTCAAATCTTTTTCCATTTTTAAATTGGTTTATTTCTCTTTTTATTTTGTTGCGTTGTAAGAATTTTTTATATACATTCTGGACACTAGTCCCTTCTCTGGTTATGATTTATAAATATTTTCTCCTATTTTGTGTTCTTTTTACTTTTTTATAACGTCTTTGGAAGGAAAACAGCTTGTACTTTAAATGAAGTCCAATTTATCTATTTTTTTTAGTTGCTTGTGTCTTTGTTATCATATCTAAGAAATCATTGCCAAATCTGATCTATTTCTGTTTTCTTCTAAGAGTTTTATTGTTTTAGCTTATACACTTATCTGTAAGAGTTAACTTTTATATATGGTAATTTTGTATTTTGTGTGTGTGTGTGTAATAGTTTTGCATATGTTGTGAGGTAGGATATCTTTTTTAAAAAGATTTTATTTATTTATCTTTAGAGGGGAAGGGAAGGAGAGAGGGAGAGAAATATCAATGTACGGTTGCCTCTCGTGTGTCCCCTGCTGGGAACTGGCCTGCAACCCAGGCATGTGCACTGACTGGGAATCGAACCACGGTTGTTTGGTTCACAGGCCTGCACTCAATCCACTGAGCTACACCAGCCAGGGCAGGTAGGATATCTTTTATTTCATTTTCTTATAATATTCTTTTGCATGTGGATATCCACTTGTCAGCACTATCAGTTGTTGAAAAGACTATTCTTCCTTCATTGAATTAATTTGGGACCCTTCAATTAACTACAAATATAATGGCTTATTTATGGCCTGTCAAGTCTATCCCATTGATCTGTCTTATCCTTATGTCAGTACGACATTGTTTTGATTACTGAAGCATTATATTAAATTTTAAAATTGAGAAGTGTGAGTCTTCCAACTTTATTCCTCCCCCACCCCCCCATGATTATTTTGGCTGGTCTGAGTTCTTTGCATTTTCACATGAATTTCAAGATGAGCTTGCCAATTTTTGTAGTGTAAGCAGCATGATTTTCATAGACACTGCATTGACTCAACAAATAAACAGGGAAATTTTCAGTAGGGGGGGTCTTTCCATTTATCTGTTTTCTTTAATTTTCTTCATTGTATTTGTAGTTTTCAGTGTACATCTTACACTTCATTTATTAAGTTTATTCCTAGGTATTTTATTCTTTTTGATACTATTATAAATTAATTGTTCTCTTAGTTTTATTTGCAGATTGTTCATTGCTAGTGTATGTAATTAATTTTTGTATATTGATCTTATATCACACAACCTTGCAGAACTTGTTGATTTTAATAGTTTTTGGTGGGTTCCTTATTATTTTCTTTTTTAAAAACTTTTTTAGATTTTATTTATTTACTTTTTAAAGAGAGGGGAAGGAAGGGAGAAAGAAATGGAAAGAAATATTGATGTGCTAGAGATACATTGATTGGTTGCCTCTCACACGCCCCCAACTGGGGACCTGCCAGCAACCCAGGCATGTGCCCTGACTGGGAATCTAACTGGCAACCTTTTGTTTTGCAGGGTGGCACTCAATCCACAGGGTCACACCAGCCAGGGTGGTATTTTCTATATGTAAAATCATGCCACCTACAAATAGAGATTGTACAACTTCTTTCTTTCCAATCTGGCTGCTTTTATTTTATTTTCTTGTCTAATCTCCCTTGCTAGTACCTCTAGTATAATGTCAAATAGCAGTTGTGAATAAAGAATTCTTGCTTTGTTGCTGATCTTAGGGAGAAAGCATTCAATCTTTCACCATAAAGTATGATATTAATTGTAGGGTTTTAATAGATGCCTTTTATCAGGTTGAGGAAGTTGTTTATTGTTTTCATTCTGAAGTGGTGTTAAATTTTATCAAACGATTCTTCTGTATTGATTGAGATGATCATATGATTTTGTCTTTTATTATATTAATATGGTATATTACACATTTTTGTATGTTAAACCATGTGCAGTCTTAGGATAAATCCTAGTTGTACATGCTAGATTCTGTTTAAGGATTTTTGCCATTATATTTATTAGAATATCGATGCAGTTTTCATGTGATGCTGGTGTCTTGTTTTGGTATCAGGAATAATACTGGTCTCAAAGAATGAGGTAGAAAGTGTTCTCTCCTTTTATTTTCTGGAAGTATTAAGTACTGGCATTTAATTATTTATGCTTAGGTAAAACAAGCAAATGGTACAAATATATATCAAAGATACAAATGTATTTTTAGTATTAGTCTTTTCAATACCCTCCCCTATACACTCCCCAGAGGTAAAGATCTTTATCTGTTTCTTCTCCAGGCATTATAACCTTATTGGCTACATTACAAAACGATGAACTTCCCTTCTTCCTCCTTCTGGCCTAATAATTTCATGATGATCCAAACACACATAAAATTATCTGTCCACATCTGTATCAGTTCAGATTAGGCTGTGAATAACAAAGACCCCTAAATAACAGAAGCCTAAATGTGATAGTGGTTTATTTCTATTGTACTTAAAAGCCAGGGAGTAGGCATCCAGGGCTCATGTGGTGGCTCTATTCTATTAACTCTCTAGGAAACCAGGCTCCTTCCAGCTCACCAATCTGCCATCCCCAGGGTGGCAGCCCTTATCCTCCTGGCCCCCAAATGGATGTTTGCATTTCCAGCAATAGGATTGAGCAAGGAAAAAGCAGTAGGCCAAGACCATGCCCTAGCTGTCTTTTAGTGAAGGTTCCAGGAAACTGCTTCCTGACACACCCATCTCAGTGATTAGGATCCTGTATTCACATGGTCTCCTTTAGCTGCAAGGGAAGCTGGGGAATGTGGTCATTATTTTGAGTCAACATGGACTCATAAAAATTAGGGGGGCTATTACCATGAAAAAACAGGAGAGGTACAAGTAGTTACTACCACACATTCAGTTTTTCTATTCTGTTTCCAACAATTTTCCAAATTTGTCACCCCCTTTTCTTTTCCATTCCCCCTTCCTTTGTATAAACCTAATCACTTCTCAGATTCAGATTAGCTGGAGTACTTCTTAACTGACCTTTCTAACTCCAGTCTCCCTTTTCTCTAGGAATTTTTTCTCTTATACATATATTTTTAAATGACAGTGCGATTACATCAATCACATAATTTTTCACCTAAAAACCAAAAACACACCAAACTCCTAAATGTGGTTTACAAGTCCTTTCATGATCTAGCTCTAGTCTACCCTTACAACTTCATTCCTGTTCATTTCTCCCTCTACTTGAACTTTATGCTCAAGCCACATGCAAATCCTGGCCTTTTCCTGAATCTATAACATTCTTTTACATCTTAGTAACTGTAGATTGATGGACAATTGATGGAGGACAACAGTTTTTTACTCCTCTTTGTTTACAATGTGACTCTGTAGTTCTTCCCATCAAGAGATGGGGTCTATTTTCCCACCCTTTGAATCTGGGCTGGCCTTGGGACTTGTTTTGGCCAGTGGAATACGTGTGAAACAATGATGTGCCGGTCCTGAGTCCCAGCCTCCAGAGCTGTCTTGTGCTCTTCTGTTGTCTCTGGGACCTCTGTCTCTGCCGTTAGAACAAGCCTGGGCTAGCCTGCTGAGGGATGAGGTACCACGTGGAGTGGTGCTGAGTCACCCCAGCGAAGGCTGACTCTGTGGTCTAGCCATCAGCTGACCCGCCGCCTGACCTCAGACCTGTGAGCCAGTGAGCTAGGATCAGTCGGGCCACACTCAGATCAGAAGAATGATGTAACTGACACATATACTCATGAGACATAATGAATGGTTCTGTTTTAAGCCACCAAGCTTTGGGCAGGCTTGTTTGCAGTGTTCATTGTGGCAGTAGCTCAAGGACACAGTACTTTCATATGATAGTCCTTTGTCTTGAAATGCCTCTCTGTTTTTAGTTTTTCAGTCTAGTAATCTTCCAAATCCATCTATCAAGACTCAGATAAAAAATAATCTTAATTGGGAAAGGTTCCTGTCTCTATCTGGGCAGATGTAGCCACTTCCTTCCATGAACTTTACACCTTGATTACAGCAGCAACATAGTCACTTATTCCCACATCCGTCTCTGCTTTCGGCTGAGCTAGTTGAGGGCAAGAATGACCTATTATATAACGTACACCAAAAATATTTGTTGCATGAATGAATAAATAAATGCTCGGGTGTTAAGCATATATAATCCTTTCTCTTTTTCCAAACTATAAATATATTTCTTTTTTTACCTAGGTCCTTCCTTAAACCATGCTCCTCCCACATTTCAGTCATGTATCACATATTGGCTAATGTGTTTGCACCTCTTTTATTCTCCATATGTGGCTTTTAAGTCTACGCAGTCTCATATTTTCCTTGATAATTTTTCCTATTGGGCAGTCATATTTGCAAATACTCTGAAAATTTCAAATTCCTCAAGTTTCTTAATTGTTCAATTTGCTTTTCAATTATATTCATTACTACCTTTATAAATGGACTAAAATTTTACCCATTTGCTTTTTTCTAAAAAAAATTGATTTGAGAGACAGAAATATCAATTTGTTGTTCCACTTATTCATGCATTCATTGGTTGTTTTTTGTATGTGCTCTGACTGGGGATTGAACCCACAACCTTGGTGTATTGGGACAATGCTCTTAACCAACTGAGCTACCCAGCCAGGGCCTCACCATTTGCTTTTAATGTCCTACCATCAGCTTTCTTAAGTGATTAAAAGTCACCCTGTCTGATAGTTCATCTTATTTGCCTCACTAATTTTCTGTTTCTAAGTGAGAGTAAAGATGACTCAGTAAATGGTTCTCATAACAGGCTTATTGGCAACAAGGCAGGATTTTACCACCTGTGGTGTCAAGGTCTTTAAATTTCAACCCAGACTTTAAACTTCACTCACATATCCATTTGTTATATGCCAGTTGGACATGGCTCACTTGTCAGTCCTTAGTGAAAAATGGTAAAGTTGTGACAGAAAGGACCTGAAGAAAGGCACAAAAATGATTTTTCTTGTCACTGTAGCATCCTGGAAGAAGTCTGGGGGAAGACAGCAGACCACATTCAGGGAAGGCTCTCAGGGGCTGCTCCCCATCCTCTGCGCTGCCACCCCCAGCCCCCTACAGCCCCTCGCTACTCTTTATTGAGTTTTATGTGGCAGTTGCCAAACATCTCAATTTGTGATTGATCATGTCCTATATCTTATGGTGTGTGAGGGTGCCTCACTGACCTGGTATTGAATATTGTATACTTAATTATTTTGCAGAAGGAAATCTGCCAGCAAGAGGGGGTTGTGTGCCTTCTGCAGGATCTGATTTTCATCAGAAAGCTTTCCTGTCACAAGCCAATTGTTTCTGATGTTGAAGTTAACAACAATCATTTACATAATAACCCAGCAACGATAACATGTAATGCCTTTCTTCAAACCAGACTGTAAACACTAATTAGTTATACTTTATTGTATTCTGGTGGGGCTCAGTAAGTTATGATGCTTGTTTTACAGATATTGAAACAGATAAGAGATGGGCGACTTGCCCAAGGCTGCAGAAGACAGTGTCAAATTTGGGGTTATAACTCTTGTCCCCCGTCCACTAGATCTCTGGGTTCATAGGATGTATTTTTAAAGTAGTACAAGAACTCACATAATGCAATGGATAAGTCTTGCCACATCAGCCATTGCATTTTGTAGGATACATTTAAATAAAAATTTGTAAGCATTAAATATTTAAGCAAAATTTTAATGAAAAGCATAAACATTTCAAGTGGTTGGCCTAGTTATCTTTAAAGGGCCCTGGTTTTAAAATGAATCCAGCCCCAGCTCTCCTGTATGGGATGCTGCTATGATATAGGCAAATTTGGCCACTGCATTGAGGCAAAAGGCGTCCTGCATAAGTACCAAGTTCAGCCCGCAGGAAGTTAATGGCAATGTATTGCCAGGGGACAGACAAACACAACTAAAAGTTGTGTGTTACCAACTGCTGAAGGGACAGGGCTGCCTCACTGTGAAATTCTTTGCTCTTTAGAGTTCCGGATACAATTTATTTTTTAAATCATTACCGATCCCCCTCTCCCTATTATTCCTCAAAATTGCACGGAAACCCTGCCTTTGAGCTCTGAATGGGGTGGTTTGAAGCGACTCCAGTGCTCATCATTAACATACCTGCCTGTCTAATCATCAACAAGATGTTCTGTTCTCTCAGTGGCTGAAACTACAGCCTTCAGATTCTAGAAAGAACTTCCAAAATGTGACTTCTACAAGCTAAAACTAACTGTATTTCATTTGGGATGTTCATTCAGATTCAAAGGCTCCAACAGTAAACTTTTAAGTATTGCCAAAAGTGAGCTAGAGCCCTAAGTGGCTGCTTTGGTATGTTGGAGCATCAACCCTTGCACCAAAAGGTCACGTGGGCTCCATCCCCAGTAAGGGCACATACCTAAGGTAGAGGTTCAGTCTTCAGTTGGGGGGTGCATGGTGGACAACCAATCCATGTTTCTCTCTCACATTGATGTTTCTCTCTTTCTCTAACTTCCTCTCTCTCTAAAAAAATAAAAATCAGTAAACATATCCTCAAGTGAGGTTAAAAAAAAGGGAGCTAGATTCCCTATCTAAAATACATAAATTATGCCAATTTGCTGCTTTGGGTCTGTGATATGCAAAATGGGGGTATTTGCATATACCCACCTTGTGAGTATTTTATCTACTGAACATTTAACAACTTACTCAAAAATGCTTCTTTTCAGAATTGATTTTGAGAATCCAAGAGAATGAGGCATGGCATAAGATGTGTGTGGCGCCTGTTCGTATTTACCTGGTGGTCTTGTGAGTGAGTAAATATGAATGCACACTGGTTAGTGTCAGGGAAGAGGTGGTGCAGTGAGTCAAAGTGGGGTCTATTTTCCCTCTCCTTGAATCTGGCCCGGGTCTGTGACTTGCCTTTCTCCAAAGTAGGCTGCTCAGAAGCTAGATTATGAAAAGCCTTGCTGTTTTCACCTGGATTTCTTGACTGTCTTGTTCCTGGGCTACTCCCTTTCAGAAGTCAGCTACCATTTGGTGAGAAGCCCAAGTCACAGAGAGGCCACAGGGAGGGTCTCCAGGGGCCAGGCCTAGCTGAGCTCCCATGCTGCTGGGAAATCATCTTGGATGGTGCAGCCCAGCGAACCCCAGCCTTCCCAACACCTCCACCTACACCACGCAGAGCAGAAGAACCATCCACTCGAACCACAGGATCACAAGCAATGACGAATGGATGTTTGCAGGCACTACATTTGGCATGGTTTGTTGCACAACAATAGATAACCAAAACAGAGAAGGAAAAAATAATAATTAGAATGGGTAGAAATCACCATAAATATAGATTCTGACTTTGGCATGTAAATTATATCCTCACTGGAGTCCCCTAAAGAGACCATGCATAACAGTCGTTAATTCCCTTCCTCCATCTTGGCTTGTGCTGTGCTCCCCATCTGGAACCCCCTTCCCCCTTTATGACTATTCAAGTGTTACCTACCCTTTAGGTTTCTGTCTCCGAGGAAGACCTTCCCCATCCACTCTAGTCCTCAGCATTTTACCTCTCTGACCTCTGCTAAGGTTCATTATCTGGACAACTTGTTTGATTCTTTGCTAAAAAACAGTTTTATTGAGGTATAATTGATATGCAATACACTGTACATATGTAGTCTGTACAATGTGATGTCCCTCCATATATTTATGCTCACAAAATCCTCACCACAATCAAGTTAATGAACCTCCAAAAGATTCTTCTGCCCTGTTGTAACCTCATCTTCACACTCACCTTCCTACCTCCTCTCCAGGCAATCACTGATCTACTTTCTGTCGCCTATAAGTTAATGTGCAATTCCTAGAGATTTATAAAATCATACAGTATGTATCTTTGGGGGTCTGATTCCTTTTACTCAGGTTAGTTATTCAGAAATTTATCCATTTGTTGTAGTAACTGTTCATTGATTTTTTTTTTCCTGCTGAGTACTATTATGTTGCACAAAAATACAAATTTTGTTCATCCATTTACCACCTATTGATGGCATTTGGGTTATTTCCAGTTTGGAGCTTTGATAAATAAAGCCATTATGGACATTCATGAACAAGTCTTTATATGGATATATGCTTTAATTTTTTCCTTGGTAATTATCTAGGAATGGAATGGCTGGATCACAGGTAGGTATATGTTTAACTTTTTATGAAATTGCCAAACCATTTTCCAAACTGGTTGTACCGTTTTACATTTTCACCAGTTATGAGGGAGTGAGGGAGAGAAACATCAGTGTGCAAGAGAAACATCAACTGGTTGCCTCTCGAACGCTCCCAGCTGGAACCTGGGCCTGACCAGCAACCAAACCAGCAATCTTTTTGTCCACAGGCCAGTGCCCAGTCCACTGAGCCACACCAGCCAAGACCGTTTTCACCAGCTTTGTATGAGAGTTCCAGTTTCTCCACACCCTTACCAACACTTGTTTAAACTTAAACCATTGTGGTAAGTGTATAGTGGTATCTGATTGGGGTTTTAATTTGCATTTCTTTGATGATGAATGACACTGACTATCTTTTCAAGTGCTTATTTGCCATCTGAATATCTTCCTTTGTGATGTATTGTTTTCAGATCTTTTTGGCAATTTGGAGGGTTGTTTGTTTTCTTATCACTGAGTTTTGAGAGCTCTTTGTATAGTTGGATACAAGCCCCTTATCAGAGACGTGCTCCACAAATAGCCTTCAGTCTGCAGGGTAGTTTTGAAAATCTCAGCTGCCATTTTAAAAATCTGAACTTCAAAATTTCTTTTGTTAAACTTATCAATTTGTTATTTTATGGATTGATCTTTTGGTGTTGCACCGAAGAAATCTTTGCCTAACCAAATGTCACAGTGATTTTATTTTATTAGAAGTTTTACAGTTTTAGGTTTCCTATGTAGTATATAGTCCATTTTGTGTACAGGGTGAGGCATGACTCAAAGTTCTATTTGTTGCATATTTTTCATCTTATAGGATTTTTAGTCCCATTTTTGGAAAAAGCCTGTCTTTTCTCTGCTGAAATGCCTTTGCGCCTGTCAACAATCGGGCGTGTGCACCCCTGTGGCGTCACCGCTGTGCTCTCTGACCAGCGCTGGCTTTCACCCTCACCTTTGTCCTGTAGTAACGCGTCCTTTTACTCCGGCTGCTTTTAGGGTTTTCTCTTTGCAGCTGATTTGAGCAATTTGATTAGAACATATTTTGATGTAGTTTTGTTCATGTTTCTTGTGTTTGGGGTCCACTGATCTACTTAGTTCTGTGGGTTTACTGTTTTCATTGAGTTTGGAAAGTGTTTGGCCATTCTTCAAATGTTGCTTCAAATATTGCTTTTTCGTATCATTTTGCCTCTCTTCTTTTTTGGGGACTCTAACTACAGGTATATCAGGCTGCTTGAAGTTGTCACATATCTCATTCAGGCTTTTTAAAATTTTTTTAAAATTAATTTTTATCTTTTTAATTACAACTTTTTAAAAAATTAAATTTAGTGTTTCATTTTGGATTGTTTCTGTCGCTCTGTTTCCAGATCAGTAATCTTTGCTTCTGCAACATGTACTGTGTGATGAATCCCACACAGTGTATTTTTCATCTCAAACCTTACAGTTGTCATTTCTAGGAATTTGATAGAGGTCTTTTTTACATCTTCCAGGTCTCATGTTTTTGCACATGGGGAAAACAGTTATAATAACTGTGTTGATGCCTTATCTGCTCATTTACTATCTGTATTGGTTGTGGGTTGGCTTTGATGGACGACTGTTCACCGTAGGCCATGTTTTCCCACTTCCCTGCCTGTCCAGTAATCTTTAATTGGATGCAGAAAATTGTACATTTTACCTTGTTGGGTGCTGGATACTTCTGTATTTCTGTAAATATTCTGGAGCTTTGTTCCGGGATGCAGTTATTTGGAAACTGTCTGATCCTTTTGGGCCCTGCGTTTGTGATTCGTTAGGTGTGCCTGTAGCGGTGCGGAGGCTAATCATTCACCACAGTACGGCAAGACTTCCCCCTGTAATCTACCCAATGCTCCGTGAATTGTTTTTCCAACCTGGCTAGTAGGAATAGTACGCCTGGGCCCATGGGAGTCCTGGGCACTGTTCCTGCCAAACCTTCTCAATGGTCTTCCCCAGCCTTGTGTAGTTTCCTCACACGCGTGTGCTGATCCTATTCTGCTAAATACAACAGGGTGCACAATACAGATAGATCTCCAGGGCTCTCTCCGTGCAGCTTCTCCTCTTTGGTGTTCTAAACTGCACCGTAGCAGCCTTGGTGTTCCTGAACGTTTGGTTCATCTCACCTCAGGGAATCCACCAGGCTCTCTCTGGAGCCCCTCTGTATTATGGGCTGAATCATATTCTCCCCCAAAATGTTGAAGTCCTAATCCTCAGTACCTCAGTATGTGACCTTATTTCGAAATAGGGTCTTGATAGTGGTAATCAGGTTAAAATCGGGTTATTAGGGTGGGGCTTCATGCAATATAACTGGCATCCTTAGAAGAAGAGGAACTTGGAAGCAGGCACATAGAGAGGAAAAATGATGTGGAGACACAGGGAGAAGGCCACCTACAAGTCGAGGGATGCCTGAGGCCACCGGAAGTAGGAGAGAGAGATGGAACGCTTCCTTCCTCACAGCCCTCAGAAGGAACCAACCCTGCCAACACTTTGATTTTGGACTTCTAGAACTTTAAAACTGTGGCCAATAAAATAAATTTCTATTGTTTAAACCACTAGTTTGTGATACTTTGTATGGCAGCCCTAGGAAACGAATACATCCTCCCTGCACTGTAGTGGAAACTGTCTCAGGGCAGTAAGTTGGAACAATCGTAGGGTGGACTGAGTTCGTTTCCTGTCTCAGCAATCACAGTCCTTTGTTGTCTGATAGCCAGGCCTTAAAAACCAGTATCTTTGCTATTGGTTGTTGTTTCAAGTTGAAGGGGAAGTCTGGTCTCTGTTACTCCTTGGCTACAAACACAAGTCCTCCCTCATTTGGTCTTTAATTGCATGGTGTCCGCTGTCACGGTTTAACATTCCTGCCACCAGGTCTTGGCTGCTGGTGGGATCATAAACTTTGAGATCAGAGGCCATATGCCAACCACAACGCCTGGGCTAGGGCCCTGCACACAATAGCAGTGCAGTGCGTATCTGCGCCACACAGCACATTTCGGGTTCCTCAGACTCAGCACACTGAGGATTGACTCATAATGAAAAAAAATCACTGGCTGTGAAATTTCTTGATATTTTTAGTGAATGAAGAATAGCCTGAAACCAAAATATATTTGTTCCTATCTTGTTTTCTAAGAAGCGGCACTCTCCCTAGTTCCCTTTTTGAATTAACCGCCATGTGCAGCGCAGCACAGCACAGAGCTGCGGAGGGATTCCCGGCCCGACCACCCAGACGGTGGAGTAAGACGACCAGCTTGCCTCTGCTCCTCTGGACTTCCTGCCTGCCGTTTTTTTTTTTGTTTGTTTGTTTGTTTTGTTTTGTTTTGTTTTTGGTCTCTCAGTTCTTTTCAAAGAAGGATAGAAAACTGTTTGGTACCCAGGCTTTCTCTGACAGGGGCATAAAAGGAAAAACAGAATCACATTTTCTGTTTTCGTTCCAGAGATTCAAATGAACTTGGTTTTTTTATTGTACTGCTAAAGGAAGGTGTCCATGGAAAGACAGGATACAACAAGAAACTCTGGCCTAAGATTTTCCAAGTATAAGCTGTTTGAGTTGCATAGTTATAGATTCATGGCATTAATATATTATTTACAGAGCAGGCAGGAATTTTTGTCCCGCTTTGAACAAAGAAAGGAGAGGTACTTTTTCATAGGACCAGATGGCTGGCAGACTGTGCTAATAACACAATTGTATACATTTACTCAACAGTCATCAAGCATGTCCCTACCTCAGGGCCTTTGCATGTACTGTACCTTCTGGATTGCTCTCCTTTTACATAGCTACAAGGCCCACTCCCTCACTTCCTTCAAGCCTGTGCTCAAAGGTCACCTTGGCAAGGCCCTCCCTGACCACCCAATCTGAAAGAGCACTGCAGCGCCCCACTCCGGCTCCACAGGACATTTTTTTCACATACCCTGCTTTATCTTCTTCAAATCACTTATCACTCACCACCTGAGAGTTGAGTAAAATTATGCATGTATATTTATTTAACACATATACGTGTATTTATTTCTGTTTCCTTCCTGACTATATATAGTATATAACCCAAGAGCATAGAAACTTTTCCTGATGTAGTCTCAGCATCTAAAGAGTGCCTGGTGCACAGTATGCAGTCAGTAACTATTTGTTAAATGAATGAACAAATAATTGCTGATTTCCTATTCTGTGCAAAGGCACTGGTGGGGATCACACCAATCCTTTCAAGGAACTTATCTTCTAGGAGGAGAACAAGCACAAAACCCCATGCTATAAAGCAGAAGACTATGCTATAAAGCAGAAGAATGAATTAAATAATGTATTTCGAAAGAACACAAAAGGAGGGGTGAAGAGAAGCAGAGTAGCTTTTGAGATGGCCCTTACTCCAGAAGTTTGATGACCCTTACCAGAGAAGGGACGGCCGGGGAGTCCAGCCTGAAGGCTCAGAGTGAGTGGCACGTGGCCCTCAGGAGTGGCAGGTCTGTTTTGGACCTGACAGGAGACAAGTGGGCTGGGCTTGTGAAGGTTTAGAAGGACACGGAATGAGAGTGGAGGTTATGGGCTGGATTGTGGAAAGCCAGCAAAGGCTTTTGGAATTTAACCTAAAGGAGTTAAGTTAGTATTTTAAAGCCATCTTTAGCTAGTCCATCTCCTCTCCAGGAAACGTGAATGTTTATCAGCACACCAGCACATCGGCATGAACTCACTGATATGGTGACTACGCTTGTTTCATTCTCCTAAACATTTATACTGACACCTTAACTGACAGCACTTACGCACTGTAAAAGTGTCGCACCACTGGTAGGAGTCACTAAGAGCTTTCACTGACAATTTGCTCATTGGTTCATTTACTTTTTTTTTCTTTTTAAATAATCTTACATTTCATGGGATCTTCATTTATGTTTCTGTGTAAAAAGGAACAGCATATTTTGAGTAAGCTTCTTGATCTGGTCACATGTGCCCAATGAATTTGATGCAATCTATGTAAGAAAGACAGAACAGTCCTGACTGGTGTGGTTCAGTGGTGGGCGTTGTCCCGCAAAGCAAAAGGTCACTGGTTCGATTCCCCATCAGGGCACATGTGTGGGTCACAGATTCAGGCCCTAGTTGGGGTACATGCGGGAGGCAACTGATCAATGTTTCTCTCTTACACAGATGTTTCTCTCCCTGTCTTTTTCCTTCCTTCTTCTCTTTCTAAAAATTAATAAATGAAATCTTAAAGAGAGAGAGAGAGAGAGAAACAAAGAGAAAGAACAGTTAAAATGGACAGATTTTCCCACCTGAGCAGGGAAACATTCTGGATTGATGGAAAACTTATAGCCTATTAAATCTTAGTAAACAATGTCCCTTCCCATTCCATCCCTGTCCACCACATCCAGCTCAAACCAATCCCACCACTTTACAGAAACTGAGGCTCAGCCAGATGGAATGACTAGGTCGGTGGCTCCTAGATGCTCAGGGGCTGAACCAAACCTATGAGTCAGGTCAGAGCTCTTTCTGTCCCTTTCATTTCAGGACAAAAGCAGGTTATGTCAGCCCTGGTCAGGTGGCTCAGTTGGAGCATTGTTCCCATACACCGAAAGGCACATGGCTAAGTTGCGGGTTTAATTCCCTGTTGGGGCATGTACAAGTGGCAACCAATCAGTGTTTCTCTTTCTCTCTCTCTCCCCTTTCCTTGCTCTCTAAAAGCATATTCTCAGGTAAGGATTTTTTTTAAAGCAGGTTATGTCAGGGCTACTGGAAACCATGGCATCGATGTGGCCCCATGGCTAATTTGTTAGTTTTAATCAGAGTTTTGGGGAGGGGGCTTTTGGTGAAGGAAGAGAGAAGAGTTAAAGAAGTTAAGAAATAAACAGTATTGAGCATTTTAATGTTCAAATGAAGCTCTATTATGAGCAGAGTGAAAAATCTACTTGGGTTTTAAAGCTGGGACAGGAGATGTCAAGGAAATGCCTGCCTTGGGTCAGTCCTTCCAGTGTCTGTCCCCAGTCCCCATAAAGTACTGGTCATTTAAAATTTTTGAGATGTGGTTTCCTACCCCACGGTGACTGGAACATGAACACTTATCTGTTTCAAAATGGGAGTGTTTTTGTTAGACAGAAACAAAAGGAAACCCCAAGGATAGGAACAGGACTAGGAAAACATTTCTGCACTAGCCAATAGAAATAGGAATTTATATCATCAATGCTTATAGTTGTCATGCGGGACAGGAATTTCTATGTAAAAACAAATTGTTCCTTTTGATTCCTTCTTTCCCATTTGGACCTCAGGTGCTGAGTTGGAGTTAATCATACTCTTCGACTCATGGCTCATCATCCTGGGTCTGTGCCAGGCCCTCAACCGATTGCGTGATTGACTGATTGATCAACTACCCTGTCTGCCCTTCCTCCCCCACAAGTCCCCTTCCTCAGTTTTAAGGTGAATTTCTTTGTTGTACATGTCTTTTCCAGATATGGATTGTTGCTTTATGTGCCCATTTCTGTTCTCACTTGTACTGTTCTTTCAAGGCCCATCCATTATATTACTTGTATGTTTATATCTAATCCATTACTTCTAATGCAACCTAGGCCTCCACAGTGTTTTGCTTCTCCATTCCCCAGTGATGCAATAGAGATTGCCTGGTGGGAGGCCAATTCCCAAGGAAGGGGATGCTCAATGTCCTGTAGGGGTTCATATACAAATCCAGTTCTTTGTATTTTACCGAAGTGGGCACCAAGCAAAATTTGTCCCTATTATTATTAGACTGTTAAGTGTACTCTGCCTGACCCTTATTTGGTCAAGTAAGGAAGGAAAAGAGGATGGAAATTGCCAAGTTTGTCTTTCTCTCCTCACGTAACACCTTCAAGTGGGGACCCATGCATTTTAAACAAATTGGCCATTCCAAGATAATATTTCAAGGTCATTTCTATAGGCTGAGCTAAAAAAAAACCCCAACACATTGTGTCTTGAGTGCTGTTACATTCAGGGTCAAGGAACAGGCATTGCAATCATCCACAGAGCTGGTTATGTCGGCCAGAGAAATGCATGCTGCCAACGCCTGTACGAAGGTGGGTATTGTAGCCGAAGCTTCTCAACATGCTTTTCTCCTGTGATTTGTCCGGGGAGGAAAGTCTCTCAACAATCATGGTAACTAACAATTTAGCTTTTGAAATATGATATGGGAAAATAAAGATAAACAAGTAAGAGTCTTTTGGTCCACTGGATATGTGTTGAGCTAAAAATATGAGGAACCAAAGAGGATAATGTTTTATAAATGATGATGAGAGGTATTTTAAGTAGCCAACAATATAATTTTAGTGCATTTGATTTTTCAAACTATGCCACAGTCTCCTATGTGGTAGGGAATGGTTTTGGCATTTAGAATGTGGTGTTCAAGTCTCCCTTATGTTTGTTATAATGGAACCACCAGTTGCATAGGGCAATAAGAGGCTGCGGGTGGAAAAGAGAACTTAGCTTAATGTAGTTGTTTTTGTCCCAAACAGCTGAGAGCTTGGTGTTAAACACTGAAGGAAAGATAGACAAGGAGGGAGGGAGGAAGAGAGGGAAAGAAAAAAAAAAAGAAAAGAGGGGAAAAAAAAACTAAGAAAGAAAAGACAGGAAGAAAGCAAAAAATCTATGTGAAGACAGTCCAGATATGTAATGTGTCTTTGTTGACTGGTTCTTCCTATGTCTGTGTAGCAACACTGTTTTATTGAGGAAAAACCTCTGAACTTGGATGAGTACAAAGACCTTGGTTAAGAAAAATCGACTTTGCCACTTCAGGTCATTGACCTTGAACAAACTGTTTTAACATTTTGAATCTTATTTTTTCTCTTCTGTACAATACGTGGGACACCTCTTATTAAGGATTGTGCAGATTAGGTGAACACCCTTGGAAATTGTCAAGTGTTATACAAGTTAAGGGGTTCTCACAGGTTCAAAAGATCTACCTTCAAAGAAGTTAACTGAGTGGAGCAGGGAGATGAAGCAGCCATACTTCATTCTGTCGGTTCTCCTTCCTGATGGATTATGGTGTCCATGTGATCTCAGAGAGCCCTACCAAGCAGACTAGAGCTCATGCTCCAGAGACTGGGTGCATCCCGCCACCACCTCTAATTCCATCTTTAGAGAACCACAAGTCAAGGATCCAAGGACACAGATTATCAGTCTAAACAATGCCTCTCTCTTCATCTTCCTTGGACCAAGATCCTAGGACAAAGATAAATGTGAATGGGGAAGGATTGAAAGCAAGAAAGTGTTTCAAGACGGGTGCATTGACTCATTTTATTTACCATCCTGTCCAGGTCTCCACGTGCTGCCAATCCACTCAGTGTTCTGTTGCAACTGTTTTCCAAGTTAGAGTTGTTATTATTTAGAATTAAAGTAGCTGTGCTTCTATTGACATTTGGGAAGTTATACATAGAAGTGTATTTTTGTTTGAATACTGCCCTTTTCAGTGTTTAAGAAGAGGAAAAACAGCATTTTACAATCCTCCATAAAAACCCAGTGCCTATTTCTTCTTGCCATAGATGGAAGCTCCACGCATCCTCTGTAGTCCTTGAATTTTTGCATAATTATTATCTATTTGCCAGAACTAGCATAACTGATACTGTCCTGGTCTCTAATTTTCAGTGCTAAAAAAAGAAATTAGCCAAATGTGTTGTGAATATATGCCTTTGTTGTTGAGATATTGTGATTTATAAGAAGTGTATACAGTATTTGGTCTTCACCCCCATTTCTGGCACAGAGGTCCTAAAACCACTGAATTTCTCAAGTGTTGAGAATAATAAAGATGCCTTTTGTTGTGTTAATGAAGTGACTTTTGGACCTCACCTGAGGAGATGCCAGAAGACCAAACCATTAGAAGGTTCATTAGAGGGTTGGAACTTTCAGTCCCATCCCCCTGACCTCCAGGGATGGAAGAGGGCCTGAAGGTTGAATAGGTAGCTCATGGTAATGAAACCTCTGTAAAATCCCAAAAGGAAGGGTTTCAGAAAGCATCCAGGTTGCTGAAGGTATGGAGGTGAGTGGGGCACCTGGAGAGGCCATGGAAGCTCTGAGCCCTTTCCCCATACCTTGCCTTATACATCTCTTCCATCTGGCTATTTCTGAGTTATATCTTTTCAAAATAACAAATGATCTAGTAAGTCAAATGTTTCTCTGAGTCTGTCAGCCATTCTAGCAAATGAACTGAGCCCAAGGAGGAGGTCATGGGAACCTCCAATCTATAGCCAGTGGGTCAGAAGCACAGTTGACAACCTAGAATTGTGACAGGCATCTAAAGCCAAAGGGGGTCCAAAAGGGGGAGGGGGTAGTCTTGTGGGGCTGAGCCCTTCACCTGTGAGGTCTGACACTCGCTTTGGGTAGATAGTGTTGGATTGAGTTAAATTGTAGGATGCCCACCTGGTGTCTGAGAATAGCTTGTTGGTGTGGGAACCTGCACCCCCCCCACACCCACACACATTGGAATTGGGTGCAGAACCTTTCAGTTGTTTGCAAACTGCTCAGTGGGTCCTAAGTTCCTTTTGGAAATGTATCAGATGCTACTTGTGTTTCTTCCTATTCAACTTTCCTTAACAATTGTCCCAAAGTAGTGCTCATGTCTTTTCTTTAACTTTTAAAATAGATTTTACTTTTGATTATAAAAAGACTACATGCTCACCTTTGGAACTTTGAAAATAGAAAAGTGAAAAAAAATGACAATTCTCCATAATATTACTTCCCAGCAATACTAATAATATTTTGGCACATGCCATCTGTCTGTGGGCATGTATTGTGGCTGGTACCAAGGCTGTCTAAGAACATTTTCTTGTCATTGCCCTTAGAACCTGGCTGTGTTCAGTCTTTTCAATGCTGTACTTGAGGGAGGCTGGCTGTTGTCCGCTCTCCAGGTCTCATGTAGCTGGGCCCATGCTTGCCTTAAGGCCTGGGCGATGGGACCAGAGATGTCTGTGGAGGGATGGCAGTGTAGGGGCTTGAAAATGGAAGTGTAGGAGGAAATGCCCCTTCTTCACCGTGGTGGCAGTTTCTGCATCTTCAGATCATAGGGGAAGACACTGCCAGTGTTGAGAATAGCAGTGGAGAAAGGAAGAGGACATCCCTTCTTGATGAATTCAGGGGCTTCACGATGCGAGCTCTGAACTTGTTATGTGACATGACCAGCGGCCTCCTTATTTAAGTCACTTTTAGTTGTGTTTCTGTTGCTTGTAAGTGGAGAAAGGTGAGAAGGAGGGTTGATGTTGTGGGGGACAGGAGAAAGAGTGAATACAGAGGGGAAGAATCCAACAAGAATACAGATTCCCTCCGACTCCAGCTGCCCTGACAAATACACTGATATGGAGTATATACATCTGGGGCCGACCAGAGCTGTGGCAAATGCCAACCTGTTGAATATATTGATCTATGGTACTGTGATTTTTAAATAATACCTGTTAATACAGAGTTGGCTTATAAATATACTTTCTTTTATAAAAAGGCACTAGAATAGCCTAATCTTCCTTTAACAGTGTCATCATACATTTTTTTATTACAGTTTACACTTAATATTATCTTGTATTAGTTTCAGGGGTACAGCACAGTAATTAGACAATCGTATACTTTACACAGCGATCCCCTGATATTTCTAGTACCAACCTGGCAGCATACACAGTTCTTACAGTACTACTGACTATATTTCCTATGTTGTCAGCAAGCACATTTTAATCCATGTTAAATAGAAACGAAATATGCATTGAGTGTCCTCGTGTACTTTCTGTGGCTTCTTTGTAGGAGAATTAAATTGGTTCCAGAAAGGAACCGAGAAGTTCATGGATGTCAGGCAATCCATTCCCAAGGCTTGACCTACACTTCTGTACTGAGCACCAGCTAATGAAAGGGAACTGAACTGGAATTAAGAACAAAAACAAAACACCAAAAAAACCAAACCATGAATTCTAGTCCAGGTTTTCTCTTTAACTAGCTGTGTGGCTTTGAGTAGATGATTTTGAATCGCTGGGACATATTTTTCCTATTTGCAAAACAAAGGGACTCATTAGGGCTCACATTACTCAATCCAATAAAAGTGGATTGTGAGCTAGCTGAGCTCTCTACCGAACACCGCAGAAGTAAGAAGAAAGAGGGTAGAAGGGCTGAAAGGAACCAGGTCATGATAAACTAAGAGGAGGAGGAGAGGTGGAGGGGAAAGTGCTTGGGTTGACAAAGATGTGTCTCATTTTGGGAAAACCCTGGACTAAGATCTCTTCAAGCTCCAAATTTGGTGGTTTTGTTACTTCTTACTTTATATTTCCACTTGGATATCTGCCCGAGCCTCACCCTGCCCACATTGAAGCTGTTGTCTTCCCTCCATAGCCATCTCTCTTTCCCAGCATCCTTGCCTGCTGATAGCATATTAACCTTCATCCTCCCCTCCTAGACCTAAACCCAAGAGTCCTTGCCAGCCACTGATCCCAGAGCGAAGGTCATCTGGGGAAGACAACGAAAGGATTAACAAATACATAGGTCATTATACATGGGGAAGAGTTCTATAAAGAAAGAAGAGGATGCCTTTAAAATTAAATTTACTGGGGTGATGTTGGTTAATGAAATTATATAGGTTTCAAGTGTACAATTCTAGAACACATCATGGGTATATTGCATTGTGCGTCTACCACCCAAAGTCAAGTCTCCTTCTGTCACCGTGTATCTTTTTAGTGTAACACAATGTGGTTGTGTTACTGTGCCTATGAGAGAGAGGGGCACCTAATTTGGGTAGCTAGAGAAGGTGACACTAAATCTGAGACCTGAAGCAGAAGGGCAGGGTTGCAGAGAGGAGTGGGACACGTGCTGGCAGGGACCCTGGGGCTGAAGCAGGGATGCCTGAGGAGCAGCTGCAGTTGATAGAAGACCTGCGGGAAGTGGGGCTAGTGAGCGAGTGAGAAAGAGGCAAGACACAGGTGGAAGAGGCCCGTGTGGTCCTTTCGGCCAACCATGGACGGTTTTGTTCAAAGGGAGATGGCAGGTCATCTTTCATTTCATCATATTCATCATTTATAGGCAATCAGTCATCACATCTGGTTAATTCTTGTTTTGAGTATCTTTTCTATCTCCTACATCCTTTCATCTTTAATGTGTGATCTGGGTCATTAGATTAGACAATATCACGATTAGACAATCTCTTAACTGGGTCCCCTGACCCTAGATCTCTCTCCCCTCCCCAACCACAACTCCTGTTCTCCACTTTCCACATTTTTTTCTCACCAAGTCTGTCAACTGCTGCTAACTGATCTTCTCAGCACTACTTTCATTCTTTTATGCCATCGTTCAAAATCTTCACTGGCTTTCCGGTGCCTATCAAATAATGATTACATCTCTCTTCCTTTA
>PVKM010014844.1:0-28549 GCA_004027735.1 Carollia perspicillata | reverse complement strand
CCTATAATTTGGATATTGGAATGTTCCAGGTTGTCCGAGAGGTATGTAAGACTCTCTTCACTTTTTTTAATTCCTGTTTCTTCATTTTGTTCTGGTTGGATGTTTATTTTTCATTTTGTTCCAGATCGTTGCTCTGAGTCCTGGTTTCCTTCCTGTCACTGTTGGTTCCCTGAGTATTTTGCTTTATTTCACTTTGGGTATCCTTCATTTGTTTTTTTTTCATTTTTTGACCAAGCTCAATCAGATCTGTCAGCATTTTGATTACCAGGGCTTTAAATTCTCCATCCGATAGGTTGGCTATCTCCTCCTCACTTAGTTCTCTTTCTGAGGTTTTGCTCTGTTCTTTCATTTGGGCCCTATTTCTTTGTTCAGCACTCTGTTAAGTTGTAAGGGGGCGGGGCAACCCCCCTTGCTGCGCTGCAGCGCTGCCTGTGGGGGCGCCAGAGAGGGAACAGTGCAGCTTGCCTGCTCAGCTCTGGCCCACTTTCCAATGGCCTCCCGTGTGAGACTGGGAGTTTCTCCCACCACAGCAAACCCCACTGTAGTCCACAGTCAGCTCTGAGGCTCAGTTTCACCTTCAGCCAGCCCCACGCATACGGTCCACCTTGTCACCACGGATTTTCTGAGTTGGCCTGTGAGTACTGCCTCCTTACTGGTCTGGTAGTTCTGGCTGATTTTTTCTTTTAATTGCTTGATTGTCGGAGTTCCACGCAGTTTGATTTTCTGGTGCTTTTGGTTATTTATTGATTTTAGATTGGTTGTTATCCTCCTTTTGGTTGTGCGAGAAGCAAAGGGTTTCTACCTACCCCTCCATCTTGGCCAGAACTCACAATAGACTCTTTAAATGGGTTGGTGAGTTCTCTGGTTTTCAGTCTCTAGAAGCATTTGACATTTGCTGTTTCTTGAATGCTGCTAGAATTTACTGGTGTCTGTACCTTTTAAGTAGAGAATATAGCCCATTTATATTTACCAAATTAATCGTGTGTTTGCTTTTGTTCCAATCATCTTATTTTGTGATTTCTCCTGGTCTCACTTTAATCCAGTATCTTTTTCTCTCTCTCTCCTTATATTTTTTAATTGAGTGAAATATTTCCCCCACCTGTCTCCTCTGCTAATTTTGAAGTCACATACTGTTTCCCTTCTTTTTGTGGTTGTCCTACAAATTCGAACTTTAAAATTTAAGAATGTTCAAATTTAATCAATATCCACTATCCCTGTAACACAAGGATTTTAACTCATGTAGCAGAAGTAGTATTCACCAAACATTCTAACTCTCACCCCTGTGTTTCCAAGCTTCCCTTGTAGACATTCTGAGGCCAAGCGACTGTGTTATGCCAATAGACAATGAAGAGAAGAAATGCACCTCACCTCAGGGGTTAGACAGTTAAAGGCTTTTGTTCCTCATTCAACTTTCTTCTTCTGACACAGGACCTTGGCTTGGAAGCCACTTGAAGGCTTTTCAGGTCTTTGCAGACCACACAGCTGGTGTGAATTTGTGCAGACTATCTGGTCTCAAGCTCTTGTGAGTCTTAGCATGTGGTCTAAGAAATACACAAGGATATTTTTTTTCCCATCCAGCTGAGTAGGTGCCAGGTGATTATCCCTAAGCTTCTCTCTCTGTGTGCGTGTGGGGTTCTCTTACTAGTTCACTCGTTAAGAGTATTAACTTTGGGGGGTCCTATTTGTGCTGAGGCTCAGGCTTGGTTCTCTTGTCCTTGTGCATGTGTGTGGCCATTGAAACTCAAGCACTAGCCCACCAGGGACTGGGAAGTATTGCCAGGGTAAATACCCACGCTGGCGATTGCTAACCTTTCTGGTTTTGAGTTTCTCCTAATCTCTGGACTTTGAGAAATCCCTTTTTTTCCTTGCTAGCTCAACCATTTATGTGAAAAAAAATGATTTTAATAAGATTTTATTCTGAATGTTATGTATTTTTATACCAAGAAGAGTTCTCTACAGATATAGACTATCTTATAGCTCAATATAAAACACACATTGTGATTTATCATCAAGAGTCTCTATTCTTTTTTGTAGGACTAATTAAAAGCAACAGAAGGTGATTAACATCCTCTAAAATGTGTCTCTAAAAGCAAGAGAGGTACCGTGGATCCTCGGTTATTGGATTGGGAGTGGTAAAGTTTATGAGGTTGGGTGTGTGAACAGATATGTCTGCAATATAGATAGTGGTATACCTTAATCAAAAAAATTAACTCTTAATCCAAAACCATTAAGACCATCTGTGATATTTGTGATATTGATTGAAAGACAACAAATCACTTCCAATTCCTCATTGTTGCTTTTTAGCCCCATGTCTCTCCTGGTTGTAAATTCTCCCTTTGCTATTATCTGCTTGGTTTTGCCATAAATATCCAGTGCGCCTCACTCAGTGGCTGACAGCTTGTAGCATTGGGGATAACTTCTGAGTAAGCAGGGAGTCTTTGGGGGTCATCACAATAAAAATAATAATATATAATATGTGCTAGGCATGGTAGTTGTGATTTTCAGGTATTTTCTTTAATTCTTCTAAAAAAATCCTTTGGGCAGGTATAGACACTACTATTTCAAATATGAGGAAAACAAATTTATGTCTAAACAACTTGCCCAATGTCACAACAGTTAGTAAGTAGCATCAATGGGACTTGAGAGTAAGTGTCTTGAAATTAGTGCCTGTACCTGTCAGCTCCAGGCCTGCCCCCTCAGCCCCTCCCCAGAGACTGGTGAGTGTGCATCTGCTGTGACCCAGGCGAATATCTCCACTGGAAGTGGGCCTTTCAGGATAATGCCAGAGGATAAAAATTGGGAAATATTTTTCATAGAAAATTAGGAAATGCATTTCCCTTTTTGGTGTACTTCTTAGCTCCCCAAACTTTGCTGTTGATAAACATTCCTTGGTTCCCAAATGGGAACAAAAGCAGATAACCCTGATGTGGTTGGGGGTCCCCTCACGGACCCCATGATTGGATGTAACAAACACACATGGAGGGTAGGCACGGCGACAGAGCTGCACCCAGGCAAATAGCCCAGGCTAAAACTCCAGCCCCTCGTAATGGGTCCTGGGTCCTGGGTCCTGGGTGAGTCACACCATCTTCTTTTATGCTCATCTCTAAATTGAAAGGCTGATCTTTGTATTTGGAGCAGTTAAACATTAAAGAAAAACTATGTGCAACCCTTGAGAGAGTGCCTGGCACAGACCAGGCCTTATTACTTGGTTGCTGTTTTAGTATTAATTCACGATTCTTGCATTGAACAGCCCCATAATGGAGGAAGGGGGTGGTGTTCATATTTAAAATCAGCAAAAGGTAAAAGCAATGATTTCCTTATTTAAGCAGCATTCACCCACCCAATATTCACCAAGAGCTTACTATCTACAAATATAGAGTTGCTTGAGTCATGGCCCTGGCTCTTATGTAAAGAAAAGGTGAGATAAAGAAGTCTGACTTTTGCTATTTACTCTGCAAATGGGGGCAAGGAGGACCCTAGCACAATGTCACTCTACTCTGAAGCAAGGACTGAGTGGCCTTGTAAGCTGATTAGATATGAATTCTCAAGGAGCAGGCAGTCAGGCTGACTGGACGTTTCTGAGCCTGGAAGATGGAGCCATTAACCTAGCAAGGGGGGAGACAGAGGAGGAAAGATTTTTTTTTTCTGGAAGAAGCTGATAAGTTCAGATTTAGACATGTAGATAGTGAAAAATCTAGGCACATCTCAACATAAGTTGCCATTGCAAAAATTCATTGAAGTTGAATAAATAAATAAAAATATTTTATGTCTTCAGAGGCAAAAACTGAAATTTATTAATCATTCTATTGAAATGTCCAACGGGGAAAGAATGACTAATGAAATTATGGCACGATTTATACACTAGAACTATAGCATAGAACATAAGGTTAACGAAGTTGTCATAATAATGTATGAAATTAGGAGGAATAATAATAAGAAGAAAGAGCCTAGTACAAGATGGTAGAGGGAGTATAATCTTCTTTTTGTAAAAATACAGTATGCAGAGAAAAAAAATCTACAAAAAACTAAGCCTGCAGTTGTTGCTTGTGGGTTGTTGGACTATGGATGATTTTTCCCCTATACTTCCAGAAATTTTAGTTCTTTTAAAATTTTCTGTAATAAAATTTTATTAGTTTTCTAGTAAGTCAAAAGAGGCAAGGATATGTACAGCAGTATATGGGAAGTGTTAAAGACCATCCTGGTGACAGTATCATCAGGGATAAATGCATGACATCCATGGGCAGAGATGACTGTTTACTGTTGGAGAATTGATTTTCTCAGCACTTTGTATGTAGCCAAAGGGTATGGAAGGGTCAACCTAAATCCCCATCATAAAATTAATAAAATGTTGGCTGAGTCTGTGTTGGCACATGACTTGGTCTGTGACGCGTAGTTCATCTGAGGAGGAGCAGGCCTTTATTTCCTTGCACGGGAGGCAGTTCACACAGCAAAAGCACTTACGAATTGATCCTTCCACACTGGCTGCCTCCCTGAGCTTAGTAAATTACTCGCCTTTGCTCTCTCCTATTTTCCTTAATGCTAAAATATGAACAATGATACTTATGAGCATATATTGAGAGGGAGGGGGGAAAATGGGGGGAAAGGTAAAGGGAATAAGAAGCATAACTGGTAGGTACAAAACAGACAGGAGGAGGTTAAGAATAGTATGGGAAATGGAGAAGCCAAAGAACTTATATGTATGACCCATGGATGTGAATTAAGGGTGGGGAATTATGATGGGATGGGGGGTACGGGGCAGAGGGGAATAAAGGGGAAAAAATGGGACAACTGTAATAGCATAATCAATAAAATATATTTTAAAAAGAATATATTGTGAGTTGCATAAAAATGCATGTTGAACACATCTAGTGCAATGCCTGCAGGCATGTGCTTCTCCTGAAATAGTGGCCGTTGTCATGTTTCTGTCTGTGTGTCTAGCTGCCTGTCTCCCTCATCTGTGTGTCCTGTTATTATACACAGTGCAGGGTATGTGAGGCTACAGTGATCTGTAGGCTTCATTCAACAGTGTATCCCCACCACACAGAAAAGCTCCTGGCAGAGAAGGCTCTCGATAAATACTTGTGGCATCACTGGGTGATAGCAAGGAACACAGGTAGGATTGGGAATGGCACAGTGGTAGCTCAGGGCAGGTGTTGACCCACGGGGGCCCATCGGAGTGCGGAGGCCCTTGTAGGGACATGAGAAGGAGGCCCTGCCCGTGCAGATGGGCACTAGTTGGCACATGGCTTGGGCAAGTGCAGATGGCCTTCCTGAAAGGGGGCCGCTGTTACAGCGAAACTGACATGGCAAGAGACACTCTTAACAGAGAGATAGAATCAGGGTCTTTGGTGACTTCGTCGAGCTACCAGATCAGCTTTCCCCAGAAGCCCTGCCTAGCTCTGCCTTTTTATTTCCTTCTGTCATTTTATCAGCTGGAATTGGGTTTTCTGTTATTTCCAGCCAAACGCGTTCTAGATGAAATCCCTGTTGACTTGTAATTGTCGCACCATTAAAATGGGGAGAATGATAATTATTGTATCGAGACATAATACTTATTGTGTGAAGGAAGTGGTCCCAACTATCCCAACTATCACTGAGTGAAGCTTGCTTAGGGACAGCTGGCTCTGTCCCCTCTCTGCATCTGTCCTGGCCCCTGCACAGCAGGATTGACTGGGATGTCATCCTCCTAATCAGGGGTGTGAGAGAGAGTGCTCGGATGGAGAGAGGGGCAAAGGCAGGTCAGAGAGCCCTGCGGTGAATGACGACCTTGGCTTTGCTACTATAGTCCTAAATCGGTTCACAAAAAAGAGTTTCATCAAGGTGTCTTCCTCCAAAGTTCACAGATGATTTTCCTCCAAAAGCCTATGAATACTCTAAGGTTTATGCAAAACTCTTTGTGTGCACTGGTGCAGTTTTGGGGAACAGTCAGACTTTGCTTTTCATGTATTTGAAAAAGATCCCCTTTACCCTCAAATACTGGAGATGCGTCAGTCAGATGCAGAGATTCAGAAATAAATCAAACCTTCGTCTTTAGAAATAGTTTCCATGCTTGGCAAAACACAGTCAAAATCTGAAAAGTGGATAGACTTAAATTCCCATCCGAGAACTAAGTTAATCTGTTACTAATTAACCATGTGACTTCAACCTCTCTGTTGCCTTTTCCATAATAACACCTACTTAGGTCCTTGCGGGAGGGTGGGGGGAAGGTTGGGTTTAAAATAAAATAATATAAACAAAGGTCTAGAACATAGTAGGCAATCAGATATCACCGTTAATTATTTTTACTATTATTAATACTGATGTGCTGAGGGTGCCCAGGAGACAGAGAGTTTCTGACTGAGATTTTGATGACAATATTTAGAGAAAAAACAGTGTCTGGCTGGAGGCCCCTGTTTCCATGTGTTCTGGCAGTGTTGTTCTTGGCCGTTCCTGCCTGGTGTCTGTCTTTACCTTGAACTGCCCTAAGATTAGAATTTCTCGTAAACAGTGACTTAATTATTCATCTGCATCCTTTCCTGATGCTGGGCTGAGTGCCCCATGAACAGGGAGTGGCGCCTCCTGCTGCTGCTCAGGAGGGGCCTGGAATCCACTGGGGTGACGTGACAGCTCTTATTAAAGGTCACCACCACCAGTCCCAGCGGATAGGTGCAGAAAAGCTCAGGGATTCCAGGTCACAGTACTCTGCACACCCAGCTGCTCCCAGTGGCCTTGCGCAGAGACCTGCTGGGCCCTTCACGGCCTTTTCGGGCAGAGCCAAGTCGTCAGAAGGAAGCACATCTCTGAAAAAAAGCACAGGAGGTCACCAGGCCAGGTTTTAGCCAGCAAACCAATGAGCTAGCCGCAAAGAAAAGGAAATTCCAGTCTGACTCATTGTGGGTCAAGGTCGATTCTTTCCGCTAATTAACTTTGGGGTCAAAGTTCTAAGCTTAGAGGGCCTTCTGCATCTAGAGAGTTCCCACTCACCCTCAGGGCAAATGTCACCTCCTCCCCAGAGCCTCACCTGAATCCCCAGACGGGATGTTCCTTCCTCTGCAGACCGGCGGGAGCACAAAGCCCTGTCCCAGACTCCTTCCACAGTGGCCTGTTCAGATCTCTCTTCAGTGAGTCAGTGATTCCCTTGTGCCCAGGCCCCGTGCCTGATCGAACCCCTTGTCTTCAAAGCCTGGAGTCACTATGATGATGACAAGTTAAACAGAGGAGGCGAAGGAGGAAGGAAGGGACAGAGGAAGCCTGCTGTGGCTCTGGAACAAGAGACTTGTGTTCTATTGCCATCTGTACACTTTTGTGCAAAATCTCCATCCAACTCTTAAACTTCTCTGAGGCTTAGCTTCTCCATCAGTAAAAAAGAAGCGTGTTACTTGTTTTTCAGTATTATTTTGGGGATCATATAAGATCAATACCCCCAAAATGAAAATAGATAGGATTGAGGTGATTATAAAGTAGCTTTCAGTGAAGAAATAATGTGTGCCACTCCTTCAAATGCTATTATTTCCTAGGCTTTCATCCCAAAGTATTGACTGTGGTAGAGTATGTCTCCAGATAGAAGCTTCCCCTGATTTCTGTTTAGTACCTGTTGTCTTATTTCCCCTGTATCCTTGGCAGAATGCCCCTTCCCTGGGCTGCTGGGCCACCACCACCATTGCAGCCCTATGGTTTCTCTAGAATGAGTGGTGTGGCTCCCACCAAGGCTCCCGAACATCAGTCTTTCTTTTCTCCTGGCCACCATCCACCGAGCTCCCTGAATGGTCTTTCTAGAACCCAGGTATCACCCTCATGCTGAACTGTCACCATGAGGGCAGTTTCCCACCAACATCAGGATTAAACCCAAAGCCCCAGGAGCAGCCTATCCTGTGGCGGACTGCCTTCTGTGAAGTGTGGCTCTCCAACGTTCTCTCCCATCACTCTATCACCGGTACTGGCCTCCCTGCAATCACCGCTCCATTTCCTGGCCCCTTGCTTCACTTGGCATGGGCTGTGGCTTTTGTCGGGACACCTTCTCTGCTCCCTGGACCCCCTTTGCTCATCTGTCCATCAGAAAAAAGCTTCCACTCTGTTAAAACTCACTTTGAAGCTTTTTTCCTCTTAGAAAAGTTCTGGTCTCTGAGGCAGAAGTCATGGCTCTGAGTCTGAGATCCTGTGACACATAGTTCTGCTCTCCTTGCTTTGTAATTCTTTCCTGGCTGTCGGTCTCCCACGGGAGCCCCTGCAGGCCTCCGGCAGAAGGCCTGGGCTCATTCTTGGCCGAATCTCCAGGGGCACGTTAAGTGTGTGGATGAATAAGTGAATCCATCTTGAATGCATCTATCCTTTCTAAAGATCACTGAAGTGCCTGCTCCCCGGAAAGAATCACTGATGGACATTTGAATCAGGGCTGGGGACCCCTTCACTGCACTGGCCTGACTCCCCACCTATTGTTTGTGTGGTCTTGCTCTTCAGCCTGAAGTAGAAGCTCTTTTGTCCAGCCCTCCTTTCCTGTAACACCAGCCTTCTGCCCCTTCACCGCTAGACTTCAAGCTTTTTGAGGGTAGTGGGGGCAGATCATGCACCCCTACCCCAGTGTCCAGCATGCTGCTAGATCCCGATGAGCATCCTCCCCTGGACCAGGTGTACTACCTTCCTTGACGTGTGCTCAGGGAGCAGCAGTGTGGACGAATAGGAGCCAGCGGATGAGAGGTGCACTTGGCCTGTACACATAGTGCTTCCTGGTCTTCCTGCATCAGAGGCCATAATATGACTCGTAAATATTCGCATGCCTTGGGCTTCCTGCTCATATCAGGTAACCCGGTCAGAGCTGCTTTCTATTTTTTTGCCTTCCTGGTCTCTTTCTTTTTCTTCTTCCTCTAAAAAAGAAATTCAGCTACTGCAGTAAATTAACCTTTCATGGCTCCGTTTCCTTCTTTTCCATGGCGGAACCCTGACATATTTCCTCAAGGAAATACTTTCAAAATCATAATTGAAACACAATGATTCATCATAGAAATGGAAGAGGGGAGTAATAGACTTAGCTCTCATTTCTGGTGGCAGACATGTTAATTACATTTCCTATTTCCTCTCATTACCATGGGGCATGTCTCCGCCAGGCCAGGCCAGCCTGCACCTCTCTCGTCCTCCTGGCTGAACCCGCCCTCTCTCACCCTCACAGTGGCCTGAAGGCAAGTCATTACTTCACCGAAAACAACTAGATTTACGTCTCCATTGCCTAGAGAGCAGTGTGCAAGTGTCTCGCTTAAACACGTGCGCATCTCCACAGTTATAACCTGGCCCTTCCTTCTTCGTTGTTGTGCTTAATCGCAGGGCTCTAGCCACACAGAATCACTTTCCACCCACGAAGGGTCCACTTCCAGGGCCTGATGTCCCCTGGGACCAGGGCGGCCCTCCCTGCCCCTGAGGACTGGTGTCCACAGCCTGGCTGCAGGCTGCTCCTTAGAGGCGTCTCTGAACCCAGCCTGCGCCCATCACTTCTCAGCAGACACTGATGAGGCTCCCAAGTCTCAGGCTCTGTGCATGTACTGTAGATAAGAAGAGAGCTACAGAACAGGCACTGGCCTTGAGAGACAGGAACATTCCTGGGTTAATCTCCCTTCTTTTGTACCACTTTTAAATTAGGTTTATTTGAGTGATGTTGGCTAACAAGATCATACAGGTTTCCAGTGTACATTTCTATGATACATGATCTGTATATTGCATTGTGTGCCCACCACCCAAGGTCAAATGATCTTTCTTTTTAATGGTGGTGAAGTCCATCACCACCATTAACGCTTAACTCTTAACTCTTAGTTAAGATGGTAAATCATAGAGCTTAAAATCTTAAAATCATAGAGCTACTTTTCAGTTTTTGAGGGTGATTCTTGACAGTCCAAGACACAATTTTCTCAAACTCTAGGCTTTTGTAGCTCACACTCAATGTCTGTAAGAAGCTCCAAAGAGAACTGACCTGTGCCCCAGGGTGCTTCTTCCATAGCTTTTCAAAACATGCATTATGTGTTTGACCTATACTTCTTAAAGCACAGAGAGAGAACAAATGGATGGTTTCCAGAAGAAAGGAGGATGGGGGAGGGGCAACACAGGCAAAAGGGAATAAGTGGTACAAACCTCTAGTTACGAAGAAATAAGTAAGTCATGGGAGGTCATGCACAGCAGAGGGAAAAGAGTCGACGTTGTCGTAGTAACGTATGGTCATAGACGGTTACCAGACCTACTGCGGCGATCACATCATAGAGACTAAAAAGTTGAATCATTGTGCCGTACCCCTGAAACCCACCTCCCTCCTTGGTGTCCCCAGAACAATGACTTCCTATCTGCCATCCGCCCTGGGTCTCAGTTGCTCTCCCAATCATCAAAAGAAAGGAGGGTATTCTGGAAAGAACACTGAACCCTGGAGCCAGGTTCCCTGCTCCGACCTGCCCTCCTCTGGCCACCTCATGTTTGTGAGCCTCCCTGTTCTCATTTGTGGGTGACCTCATACAGGTGTGGTAAGGATCGACTGCAATGCTTGATATAAAAGTGCCTTCTTCATTGTGAAAGAAAGTTTTCTTCTTCCTCACTTGCTGCTCCAGGTCAGAGGCCGTGAGTTAGTTGCACATCCAGGCAACAAATGGGCAGGGGCCGTGGCTGGTATAGACATGGCCACTCCATTAAGGGTACATAAAACCTGAGATGCTGGGGTGAAGGAGAGGGGCCTGCACACAAGGGGGAGATTCAATCAGGCTAATTGACACAGTCTGCTGCTTTGTCGATAAGCAGAAAACCTGGGAATTTCCCTTGGGTTTCCAAAACGAGGCGAGAGAGAAGGAACAGGAGATGCCTGCTGCCTCCGACACTGCTTCTCCCCTTTGAGAACTCATTCATCTACAGAGACCTGAGGAGCTCGTGCTTTTTCTCCTCTTAAAATTTTATTTCATTGTTATTATTTCATTTTTAATGAAGCTTATTGGACTGACATTGGTTAATAAAATTACATAGGGCCCACCACCAAAAGCCAAATCCTCTTCCCTCGCTGTATATTTGGCTCCATTTACCCGTTACTATTGTTGTCTGTGTTTGTGAGTTTTTGTTTGTCTGTGTGTCTTGTTTGTTCATTTGTTGCTTTCAGTTTCATATCTCACATATGAGTGAAATCATGTGGTTCTTGACTCTTTCTGTTCCCACAGCTCTAGGGGCACTGAAGGACCCCTAACTGCCTTCTGGTGTTTAGTTGAGGAAACTGTGGCCCTGAGAAGGGACTGAACAGACCAGGGTAGAGAGAATTCCAGGGAGGATAAGACAAGAAGGTTGGGCCCCGGCTCCTGCCCCGGGGCCCTCCCCCTGACTGCTGCCCCTGCCCCCACCCCATCCTGCCTTCTTTCCCAGGGTGGCCGCCACCCTCAGCTGCCTTTGCAGCCAACGCTGTCAATGATTCATCGATTGGCAGGCCCCTTATTTTTTTTGTCTGGAGCCACTTTGAATGTGATAAACAAGGTTATTATTATTTTTTAAATAATACAATGTCCAAATAAAAATGTCTCCTGGATTGTCAAGACCGATTGGAGAACTTCTTTGTCTCCGTCAGGAGGAAGGTACTTCATGTAAGAGATAATATGTTAAATGGGTGAAAACAGGCAACTTTAACAGTCATTGTCTAAAGCTGAACACAATGCCAATATTTCCTGATACAGCTGCTTTTCCAGTAGTGCATTCGTATCCCTGATGCACTTTGTGAGGAGTCAGGTACTTTTCACGCATTAAAATAAAATAAAAAAAAATAGAAGAACAATTTCAGGAGATGAAAAGATAATCACAGGCAAAGAAAGGACCTGAAGCATATGAAAGCCCTGGGTTTCTGTTGACTGGGTAGGTTTGAGGCCCCTGCTGTAGCGCAGGAAAGGGTGGGAGCGCCCTCCACCCTTCCCCTTCCTGCCCCTCCAGGGGTTTGAACAAGCAAGAGAAGGTCAGGACGACTCAAACGACTCAAACCGAAAGCCCAGGGAGCCAAGGGACTTGCAAATCAAGCTCACCTGGCAGTGCTTCTGCTTCTCGACGCCTAGGGGACGACCAACTACACAAAAACCCAGTAAAACAAATAAGACGATGGTGTAGAGGCATGTGAAGTTGGCAGAAGTGCCCACCTCAGTCGTTAAAAACACACTGTAAATAGAGGAATTGTAGGGCACATGAATTATATTGTAAAAACACTGTTATAAAAATACAACACTTCCCCCCTCACACGTATGCACAGCTTCCACACCACATGCACAGACTCGGCCCCACTGAGCAGTAGGCCACCTCGCCTCCGTGCAGCTCCTCACGGCGTGCACCAAGCTTTCACGGACTTTAGTCAGTGGTTCCTCACTGATGAGTTGAGCAGGGAAATAAATATAAGGGAGCAAAGGCCTTTTCCCTGCAAGAGAATTGATTTTCCCAAGGCCACACAGCGATTGAATGGCAGAGGCAGAACTTGGGTTTTCGCCTCAGTACATGTTACTGCGCCTCACTCCTGTGGTGTAGATAGAGGGGAGGCTGTAGGCTTTAGTAGCTTTTGGGGTTTTTTTTTCAGGGTTCCCACAAGCTTGGAGGATAAAGAGGCTGTGCTAGAAAGAGAGAAAGCTATCTCTTAGAGGGAAATTCTAAATAGATGACTTCTGTTAAGGTCTGAAAATACTCAACACAATTGAAAAGATTATGGAGTGTCCGCATCAAGTATACACAGCTCTCAGGCACTCCACGTGCAGAACAAGGATGGGGGTTCTCGGGACCCTGTAAGTCTAGCGTGTGCTGAGTCCTAATTTCTTGGAGAGTCACATGCCGAATGGTGAATGAGAAAAGGACCGGAAGCCATTCAAGGATGATGTCTCTGTTCCCAGGAGACGTGGGTGGGCTCAGGGAGCCCGGAGGAGGCATTCTGATGAGGAGACTGCTGTGTGCGCAAACCTGTGGACTCAAAACTTGCAGAGCCGTGTTAGCAGGCTTGAGCGGGTGCAAGGATATTCTGGGAGGGGCCAAAGGGGACAGAGTTGAAATCAGAAAATTTGGAATTGAAAAGAGAATTCAACAGCAGGCACATGGTGCAAAGCTCTAAAATGAAAGTCAGAGCTGGAGGCAGAGGAAGTCACTGGCCCGCTTGAAGCCACGCAGCGATGAGAAAGCTCCAGAGCTCGACGTGAGACGTCAGGGTTCCTGATTCCCGGCCCAGCTCTCGTTCTGCCGCTCCTGATTCACACCTGAACGTGGGGTCCTGGCCCAGAGTCACTGCCGACTCAGCCTTTCTGCCTGTGCACCTGATTGTCACCCGTGCCTCCCTCCGTGGCCACCTCCCATGTGGAACGTCTGGCTTGAGGTTCCCCGGCAATGGCTCCAAAACCATGAGCTGAAGTCAGTGGGACCCGGAGTTGTCAAAAGAATCGCCCAAAAATCCAGGGGAAAGGAGACAGACGACTTGGGTTTAAAATATTTTAATTGTGTTTTCTAGATGGTGGTTTCATATAATGATGTGACGAAAACAGATAGCACGGCAGCCATTGTCTGCTTTTTATGAAGCAGTCACCCTCCACATTTTCAGAAGCCTGACTGGGAGCCGCTGTGAGAACTTGAGGGCTGATCCAGAAAGAGAACTGCTGTCTTTCCTGTTATTAGTGATGCATTTTTTCCCATTCCTGCGAGTTAATTAGTTTATGAAAGTGAAAGGGATGTAACACGGAAATTTCTGCCTTCAGCCCTCTGATCTCAGAAACTCCAAAAACTAGTATGAGGACCGGTCCACCTGGATATCCCATTGGCACTGTGTCCCCTTTGTGGGGTGAACTGAATTCACGTCCCCAAGCCAGCTCCACCTCGAATCCCTACCCCGAGGACGGAAGTCCTGACCTGCTCAGCTCCGCAATTCAGAAAGGCAGGAGTCAGCAGGAGTGTAATGGTGAGAGTGTGGACTTCGTAGCTCCAGATCCTGGGTCGGAAGCCCGGTTCTGAGAACCAGTAAACTGGAAAGTTACTTCAACTGCCTAAATATCAGTTTTCTCATCTTTAAAATTAGAGCAATAATAACTACTCATTACTTTGTTTAAAAAAAAGTAAGAAAAGATACATAAGGCACTTAGCCCAGTGCCTGGTGCATACTAAGTGTTCGATAAATGCTAGTTCTGATAGTTACAGCTCTGACCCATGTCTTGCTGAATCTCATCACCGAAGACAGGACATGACATCCCATAGGCCCATAATAACTATTTGATCCCTAAAAGAATGAATGAATTTTAATTCTATTGCCATTCCATGGCCTTGGTACTCTATGTAAGAACTTATTCAACGGTCCTAAAACACTGCCGATACTATGTATATGAAATGTATATGAAGAAACTGTGGTTATATTGGAATACTTGAAATATATTTTTCTGAATAATAACTTTGGTGACTTGGAACCATAAAGATAAACATATGGGTGTGCTCTAAGTAATATTAATAGAAGTTAACTTGCTAGGTTGGGAAAAAAAGATGGTGTTCACCCTGAATCCGGAATCTGTGGAGATTCAAGAAAGTTGTCACAGTATTCCTTAACAGTGTGCACCAGATCGAGTGCTGTGCCCAACCGCATTCCAGCGCTTTCCCACGCCACCCCCTTAAGTGCTTCATGCAACTTGGGAGTGGGTGTTATTGCTCCCATTTCACAGAAAAGGGAACTGAGTTTCAGAGAGTCAGTGTAGTGTTTCTGTGTTGCCCTGTTGGTGGTTTTAGAGTCAGATTTCAAGCTCGAGTCTGGGTGACTCTAGTGCCCTTATATTTTTTCCACAACACCACAGGGCATCCCACGCGTTTCCTGAAATAGAATGAGAAAGCTATGTGACTCATACTCCTCCTAGTCACAAAGTCATCTCAAAAATCTCAGGCTCGGAAAAGACTGAAGGACAGCAGGGCAGGCAATCCTTCCAGATGTTGGAACCTCCTCTGCAACGTCTATTAAACATGCTGTACTCCCCTCACACGTGTCCAGGGACAGGCAGCTGATTGCTTCAAGGGCGGTCAACAACATGGAAGAGGCACAGAGTGTCTCTGATTCAAGCTCTCATTCGATGGATGCTGAGGCCCAAAGAAAGGGTTTGTTACTCAGGATCCTACCTTGAGTAGCAAATGCCTAGATGATTGAGGGTAGTTTTCTAGAGCAGCTTCACCTGACCTCAGTACTGAACTGACAGATCTGAAAGAGATCACGACCGATGCACAGACTATCCAGTGCCACAGTGCAATGGAATTGCTCTGAAATGATTTCCTTTCCTGCCCAACTTCCTATGAGAAAAGGCAATGATAAACTCAGAATGTCACAGCCAGCAAAACCTTACTCTGATCTTCACACAAAACCAGTGGAGGGATAATGTGGGAATTACGGTCTCCATTTGTCAGATGAGGGACCAGAGATTAAGTTTTGCCTTTGTTAGTATTGTAGGTGAATTGCTACAATGAGGGATCTTCAATATGCAAAATTACTGAGATGACAGGGTTTTTATCATTCCTCTCAGTCTGATGCAGGCTGGCAGTGGGAAGTTGGGTTCTTCTCCACGACGCATTCAGGGATCATGACTCCTTCCATCTAACTAATGGGCTACGATCCCCTCGGCTCTGGGGCCTCTGCCATCCTTGTGCGTGTCTAACAGGTGAAGGAAGAAACAGTGTGTGAGGGACCCCATGACAAGTTTGCTCCAGACTTGAAAGCAGAAATCATGACTTTGGTCAGAGTCCATGGGCCAGAATTCAGGTGTATAGTCAGACCCAACTGTAGTGGGGCTGGGACAGGTAAGCTAATCCTGTGCCCAGGAGGAAGGACAAACTGGCTTTGGTGATTTTAACGTGCATTCGATAATTTTTGTCATAGTCATCTTGAGTTTCCAGTGCCCAAGGTAGAGACCTGGGCTAGAATGTCAACACAGTTATTCCAATGTTGAGTACAAGGTCCTTTCCAGGACTCTATCCTTAAATTATATGAAGCATCGCCTTCAAGGTAGTGAACTAGCTTTCTGTGATTTTTCTCTTCTGCGTAACCATGATTACTGACATCTTTGGTGACTTCCAAGTTCTGGGGACACTTCTTATCCCACAGGCGGATTGGATCCATCGCAATCCCATCTGAGCCCACCATCTTTTTGTTGCTGTGTCCTCACTCAGAGGCCTCTACCAGCCTGGCATAGGCATTAGGATATTAACCAAAGATGCTGGGAGGACACCTGGCAGTGATGCCTTCATCACAGTCTGAGATGGAGGGACATCAGGATATGCTTGTCCAATTTAAGTCCAACGGATCCTTGCCTCATTGAATCCCTGCAGTGGCGAGTTGCTATTTTGAAGAGGTCCTACCTAATTATAGCGTTCTGCCAGAGAACAAGTTCGCAGGTTACATTGGTTTGAGACCTTTCACTAATCTGAGTTAATGGAGTGGCAAATGAAAGGATTGGTTGCATTCTCGTACGGCAATGCACATGTCTCTTTTTTTGGCAGAGGAGCTTTATGGTGTCCTTTAGCTTGTTGATAACTACATATTGTACTGATTTCAGGAGAGTCTGCCTCTGATGGTTGGCCAGGCAGATGTAGAAGAATGTCTGGTGGGAAGACTCAATGCTTTCTGCAGGAAGAACACTCTTCAGAAGCCACAGAAGTGATGCTTCATCATTCTGCACCCTCCCACATCAGCTGTGCCTCCTGGTCCACAGCTGCCTCTCAGAAGCAATGATGCTAAGCTTTTCTGCCTCCAGGGTGCACCAACCATGTCCTTGTGGTTAGTAGACACACTGGTTTTGCAGTGAAAGGCTAAATGAGCCTGAAAGGAAACCATGAGTCTGACCTTGGAAGATTTTATGTTCTCAACCTCACTGAGTCATCGGTGAATTTATGAGCCAGGTGAGGAAGTTCCAGGGCTAGTCGTCATGCAACGATTCCCCACAATGTGAATTAAGGGAAACGGGAGAAGAAAAAGGGTTAATGCCACCTGTCTTCCGCTCTGGGGACATTCTCCCAAAAGTCACCCTGAATTTTTTACTGATACTGTGTACGCTCTTGTTCACCTTTCGGCTTGTCCTTGGGGAATACAGGTTTTATCCAGCTAAGGTCTGACGACCCTTCTAATTACAGCTTAAATAATAATCCTTCACTTGATTGCAATGGCACCTTTAGCTTGAACCTTAAGGTCATTCTGGATCATTAAGATGAGGAGCACTTTGCTTTAATGAACCGTTAGTGGGAGCTACGAAAGTTTCTTTGCCTGTTGTTTTCATTAACACATTTGTTTACATAACTATGTGCATTTCTTTCTATGTGGCTTCACCATTCTCATATCTAATAAGAGTGTATTTACCTGCAGGACACCCCACCTAAGTTATGAAAGTTGTTCCACTTTTATCCTGTTTACTTTTTAATTACACATTCTGTTACCATTTAGTGCTTATTTACTGAGTACATACTGTGCACCTGGTCCAGTGCTACCTGCTAGAGAAACATGTAGGTGGGGAAACAGGTGAGCGAATGACTCTCATTTGCACTTTCTTTCAATAGGTAGCTACTGTCCTTCCTAATACTCAGAAAACAAAACTAAGAGTTACAAAAAGGTCGAGTAATTTGCCTCTCCCTAGCACCCTGTTTTGCCAGGGCTCCAGGTTTCCAAATTGATGATGATGTGTTAGGGTGTGCAGCCACATGGCTCCGGGGGCACAGACCGCTTGGCGGTGGGCACGCTGGGAGGGGTGGGCAAGGCCTGTGGGCTGGCGCAACCCTGCTGCCTTCAGGCAGGACATCCTAAGTCCCAGCTCCATAATCCTCTCTTCTGGAGAGTCTGCATTCAACTATCTACCTCCTCATCACCCTGAATCTTTCTTCAGTGCTGAATGTAGTAGTCAAACAATAGCAGATGGCGAGAATGCGTTAAGCAAAGTAACGGCGCTGCTCAGTGTTCATGCCCTATCTGTAACTATCCCCTGTTATCCCCTCTTTAGAGATGAAGGTAGGGAGTCTCCTCACACTTGGCTTCTTAATCATCCCAAGCCCTATCTCACCTGCTGGCCTTTGCAGATTGCTCCCTGCTCTTGAAGTGCATTTGACCACTTCCTTTGGCTTGTTTCATTCTGACTTGGCCTTTGAGGTCTTAGCTTAAACATTAGCTTTTCCAGTTTGCATTCTGTGGACTCTTTATATTCACAGCTTGCTATACAGTCCTAGTCTATGTCCCCGACCATACCATTCTTCACATTACTTGTATAATTGCCCTTCTGCTCATTACACCACAAGCTCTGAATAGGGTAGAAACACAACTAATCATTGGTTTTACATAGAAGCTCCTCCAGGGCAAGGACTGCCTACAGTTATCATTCTACCTATTGTCCTGCTTCAACCACAGAGCCTAACACAGAGTGGGATACCCAGTAAACACTCGGTGCGGTTCACTGAATGAAATGAATGGAAACATTCATTGTTATTGTTGTTGCTTTAGCCACTGGAATATGGTATCACGTTAACAAATGCCAGGGAACACGTGTGTGGTCCAGACCCACAAAAAAAAAAAAAAACCTCGGTGCAAAGCATCTTTGTGGGGCAGATTGTTTTCAACAAGAGCCTTGGTCCAAATGGTGGATGAGCCACTAATCCTCAGAGTCAGCTGGGAATGCTGAAATGAATCACCAGGGGAGAAGGCAGTGTTGGGAAAGCTCAGCTTCTTAAAGAAGAAAACCAGAGATAAGACTGGAAATCTGATCTTAGTCAGATTCATGCAGGTGGACAGGCTCAAAATCCTGTTTCTTCTCAAGGGGCATAGGACGGAAGGGACTTGGCATCAGAGCTGAGCTCGCTGGGGCTTTTCAGCATCAGGACATGGTACTGAAGTCTGCCTTGAGGTTGAGCTGAATCCATCCCTTTTACTAGAAAGAGTTCAAGTGCCACGGTGTAGATTATTCACCCGGAGTGCCTCGGTGGCTTTAAAGATCCCGAGATAGAACATTTGGTTTGCTCTCTGGAGGATGTACCCGGTAACAGAAGAGTGTGTGTGCATGTGTGTGCATGTGTGTTTCTGTTCCTCCCTTCTTCAAGCTCCTACCAGTTAAATTCCATAAATTGTCAGCAAAGGATCTGCACATTGAGGGACACAGTCAAGCCTCCCACTGCGTATGCCTGTGTGGGCGGTGCTTCTGATGCTGGGCTTGGTGGAAACGAACTGTTGTGTTCTGAGGGATAACCGCTCAAAGGAAACTACAGTTAGAGATGCAGGGCCACTCCCAGCAGCTATCTCTGCTGGGCAAGATAACATCAGGACACCCAGAAGTGCCGAGGGAAAGCTTGCGAGCCAGCTCTGGAGGGCGGCCAGCCCCGAAGCCTCCCTGCTGCGGTGGGGATCTGGGGACACGTGGCCAGAGAGAGACAAGGGTTGGCTACCTGTTATGTGCATATGTCAGAACCGGTTTCACCCCAGTAACAACCCTGTTATAATTCTGTTAGAGATGATGGACCTGAGGGTCAGAGAAAGCAAGCAACCAGCCTCGGATCATAACTTCTCATGGAAGGGCCGGTTTTGTCCATTCCTGGAGCCTCTCCTCCCCTTTCAGCAAAACACTAAGTGCTCACTGACCCCCAGCTGACCCCAAGCTCCCATGACATGCTGGCTTCAAGGTGTCTGCTTGGAAGCCTGGTTCCTACAGTGCCTAGCACATCATTGGGCACCTGGCCCAACCTCCAGTCTTTACTGCGAGACTCCCCGCCACCCCCTGCAAATTCCTTCTATGTGAGCACAATGCAGTTATAAACAGAGGCTCAGAGACACTGATGAAATCCCTTGGCCAGGGTCACACCGTCAGGACTGAATTCAGTTGTAACAGAAAACACTTCTGGGTCCTTCCCACCATTCTTCATTGCTTTTCTTTAAAGCACGTGGAAGAAGTTCTGAGTTTTCATATCCTTTACACCCATATGCCCCTGTGCGTATGCAGATACATGTGTTTTCTATCCTGCTAGGTGTTTGCTCCAAACTGAAAGTTCATAACTCTGTCCATCTGGGCTCTAGTACTGCGGGCACAAAATACAGTGTCTCCTCTTGTCTGGTGGGCTCCACGGTCAAGGCCGCTGTTAACAAGCTCCTCACTCCTAAACCCCGGAAGTTCCCTGATATCCTCACGCCATTGTGATCATTTGAGTCCATAGTGTAATTAGAGTAATTAGTTCATACCTCCAAAAAGATAACTCTTTTGGATGAAAAAATGTGCCAGTGAGCGTGGTACTTGTAATGATTTTGCTTCTGCTTGAATATACCACTGGTTAGCACTTACAGGTAGTGTTGCAGGGGTACGGGCAAACGGTCTCAAATGGCCAAAGATCTCTCAGAGAATGGCACCACTTGCCTCTCTCCTCCATCTCCTCTATTTCTCCTTTACATTCCTGGCTGTGCCTTTCCTCAATGCCCCCCCAAACCTGGCCCCGACACGAATCCACCCTATATGTAATACCATAGTTACCTCTGAGCTCGATCAAATCGTGGTCAGGTTTCCTTGCTCTGTAAAACATGTTTATTGGTTTCTAATTGTTTATACTGTGGAGTCCAGGTACCTGGGATCTGAGACCTGCCAGGAGCTGGCGTCTCGCTCTCCATCTGCCTCATGCCCCTCTGCTCACCCTAGAAGACCACAGTCATTGCCTAGACTATCCATCACTTACTGAGCACACTGAATGGTAAAGGCGACCACTTCTCCCCGTGACACCTCTTCCACTGTCTGTGTCTGTCAGAATCCTACTGTTCGGTCTGCTGAGCTCAAGTGACAATCACTTGCTTTTTTTCTTCAGTTTGTGCTAGAAATCACATGTCTTGACAAAAATCTCCCTATATGTTTCTACTACATATTCATAGGTGAACTTCCAAATCATCAGAAAACCAATGTTAACTGAATGCAGTTTTTCACCATCTTATCTTGCTTGTTGCAGGGGAAGAAAACCCCACACATGGACTTATTTACTAAACACTTAGTAATTATTTTTAAGATAAACACTGTACCGGGCATGGGAACACATGATGAAAAGAATGGGCTGAACCCACAAGGTCCACAGTTCCTTCGTTACCTCCTGCGCCAGAGGGATTTGTGTATGCCCACGCGAGTCTTAGAATTAGCTTGTCAGCTTCTAGGATAAGCCCCGACCTCATTTGCATCAGGACTGTGTAGAATATACAGATCATTGTGGTAGAACATGCTTCTCAGTAATACTGAGTCTTTCAACAGGTACCTATGGCATATTGCTGCATTCATTTCGATCTTCTCTATCTTCGCTCAGCATTGTTTTGTAGTTTTCAGTGGAAAAGGCTTGCACATCTTCACCAGATTTATCCCTCAGTATGTCATGTTTTAATGGTATTATACATCTTTAAAGTTTTTTCAAGAATTCAAAATGACACTTTGATTTATTACAGATGATTTACTGAAGAATAAAATGCTAAATGCATATACAACACAGGCAAAAATTTTCTACATAAAGATGAACCTTTTCTGTCATGCCTAGGAGGTATTCTTGTCTTAGTCATGCTTTTCAAGTAGCTTTGTTGCAGTTAGACTATCTGCAGAATTATGAATTCTCTACAGGACCAACGGATCAAGAGATGCTGAGTCAGTGCCCAGGGGGCACATTGAATTAATGGTATGGAAATACAGGAACCTTCTTTCTTTCCATTCCTCAATATTTGCCATACCAAAGTGCCTGTGGGCAGGCATGCTCCAGTTTCACTGGGAGCCAGTTTCTCATTTGTAAAAAGGGGATGGTAACAACTGGGTATGATTTTTATAAAGTTTAAGTGGGAACGGTGTGTGTGAGTTGTATGTAACAGTTTAGGTGGTAATCGATGGGGGATGGTATTTCTCTGATTAGATTTGAGTGAATCACCTTTTAATAAGGTGACCCTGTGGAGGAGGAAACCCAAACATCCAGGAAAGCTTAGCCATCTACACAGAGAAACTTGGCCACCATCATGTTAGGGATGAACGGAAATTCTCGTGTTTGCTTCTAGCATGTAAAGTCTACATGTCAGCAAATCTAATGCTAGGCCTTCTTGGAATAAAGTGTATATCTACAGCTAATCTCGGCCCTTTTTCATCAGTTCAATAGAGTTTTCTGCAAAAGATTGTTTTTAAACCACAAAATGTTGTAGGCAGAAGGGAAACATCGAAATCACCTGACCACACCCATCCGTTGCAAATTCCATCTGTAGTTTCCTTCTTGGGATTATCAAGGATCTCTTGTTGATCACTTCCGGTGACAAGAAACTTATAAGATAGATCATTTAACCTTTGATTACTGACTAAATAGTCTGATCCAGTGCAAATCTCCCTTCTTGAATATCCGCCCAGCGAAGTTGCCCAGAATGAGTCAGCACTTTTCCTTTCTTCTGGGCAGCTCCTGACACTCAGCAACCGAGCTAGGGTCCCCCTAGAGCTTTCTTTCTTACGCTAAATAGTTTCTTTCATTGTTGTTACTCATTTGACTCTCCTCCGGATAAACTATACATCAATCTTACTCTTACGCTTTATGCTCAGAACTGAGCAGGATGCGCCTGGAGCGAGTGATGAAGCAAAGCGATGGAGAGAGCCACAGAGTTCATCTCCAGCAATTGTGTCTCACTGTCCCAATGGCTACACCACACCAGGGGGCTGGTCAAGATGGCCTCAGGTCAAGACCACCTCCTGGGCTTTCCTTGACGGCAAAGTATTGACTTGGCCAAAACGTTCATTTGGTTTTAAGTAAAAATAAAAGACACATTTTTCATTTTCACCAATAACTTTATTGAACAACACATTCACCATTTTGTTCCACTGTCATCAGAAAGTTGCCCATCCTTCAGGCAACTTCATAATTCCATCTTCCCAAATCTTTTTATTTTTTTGAGCAAAGAACCATTCCAGGTGTCTTTTGCAGTCTTCCAGGGAATTAAAGTTTTTTCCATTGAGAAGATTTTGTAAAGACCAAAATAAATGGAAATCCAAAGGTGCAATATCTTGTGAATACAGCAGATGAATTGGAACTTACCAGCCAAGCTGTAACAGTTTTTGCTTGGTCATCAAAGAAACATGTGGTCTTGCAATTATCCTGATAGAAGATTATGCATTTTCTTTCAGCCAGTTGCAGACACTTTTTGTCGACTGCTGCTTTCAGTTCGTCTAATTGTTAGAATTACTTGTTGGAATTAATCATTTATATACCAGAAAAAGCTCATAATAGAAGACTCCCAACTCCACCATGAACACATCACCAACTTTGGTCGAAGCTGGCCTTTGGTGTGGCTGGTGGTAGTTCATTGCCCCATGATCTCTTCCATTCTACATTATTGTAAAGTACGCACTTTTCACGACCTGTCACAATTTGTTTTGAAAATGGAATGTTTTCATTACTTTTAAGTAGAGAAATGCATGCAGAAATATGGCCAAGAAGGTTTTTTTGTTTAATTTATGTGGAACCCAAATATCAAAATGACTAACACAACCAAGCTGGTACAAAGGATTTTCAACCCTTGATTTGGATATTTTGAGTACGTTGACTATCTTCCATGTGTAAAATGTTGATTGTTCTCAATTAATGTCTTGATTTGACTGCTATCAACTTCAACTGGTCTACCTGATCATGGAGTCTTGTCCAGTGAGAAATCTCCAGCAGGAAACTTAGAAAACTTCCTTTGACATGTTCAATCACTCACAGCATTTTCTTCATACACTGAACAAATCTTTTTTTGCATTTCAGTTGTATTTTTACCATTCTTGAGATAAAAAAGCATAATATGCCAAAAATATTGCTTATTTTCTTCCATCTTCAATATTAAAATGGCTACACAAAAATTCACCAGTTTTGATGAGTTTTTAAATGCACACTGATATGACAGCTGTCACAATACAATCTAACAAAATTATTTTGAATGAAGTTAAAGACAACTAAGCGCTACTAGAGCCATCTTACAAAAAAAAACAAAAACAAACCAGAAGCCAACCCAATATTTTGCGTATAACTGAGTATCCTGGATGCCATCCCTGTGAATAATAGAATTTATTACACATATAAATTCCAAAGAGTATTTTACACTTGAAAAGGAGTGTCCTGAAAGTTAGCCTTACCCCTTCGATATGTTGGTTCTAGCCATGGTCAGTGACGATCTGTCTGAGCCCCTGAATTGTACCATGTCTAGTGTGGGTTACACTGTTAATGTAATGCCACAAGGGATCTAATCACGAAAACAGTATTTTGCACTTCAATCAGGCTTAACCCAACAACGCACAGGTTATTTCATGTACAGAAACCCTACCTGAACATCCCTCACTGTTGTAGGTTTGGGTTGTATTTGACCCTCTAGTTTCAGGTCCAGAGAAAAAGCTGACCTTATTTCTAGTTCCTGATGAAAATAAGAGATTTTGAAAACTAAAATGAAAGGTTTCAGTTGTTAGAGGGTATATTTATTCTCTTCCTTGTGGTGAGATATCTGTAATATATTCCATCCATGCAAATGCTCAGCCTAGATGGAGAACATGAAGATAATTTACTGTTTCCTAGGCCTCATAACTGCATAGCTGTTTCCAACCCAATATTTAATGCAGCCATCGAAGGGCCATGGCATCACCTTCAATCGCAGAGCCAGGAGAGGTCTGATGGGAACAAACATCCCTGGCAGGAAGTAGATGGCAGTACAAGGAGAGTATCTTTGCAAAGTCATCTTCCTTCACTTCCCAGGATCACTTTCTGGGATAACTATCAAATTCTCAAACACATACACACACTCCTGAACAAGCACCCCGTGGTTGCTGTGACAGGGGAGACTGGGCTAGCCTCACCCTCCAGATGACCATTTACAGCTTTGACAGTTTGGAGGGTCAGCGTGATGACAGACAAACTGAATTTGTCTCTGACTTCATCCTCTAACAGAAAAAAAGAAAATCCACCTTGGGAGTTTCTCTGGAGATTTCTGCGCCTCACTGAAATGAAGACGGAATCCACGCCACAGGCGAGAGCCACATGCTTGGCGGAGCGCCCCACACGACCCGTGGTGGCTGGCCTCAAGGCTCCCTTTCACTGGGATAGCTCGGAGAGATGTCATCACTGACTCATACCTCATAAGCATGGTTTACAAAAAGGGCCTGGTGTCATCTGGGTTTTATTAAACTGTCAATGTAGCAAAACCTGCATCCAGAATATGCACCAGCTCAACACCCAGAGACTCACTGGCTCTCTTCTTCCAGCGTTTTATGGTGGCCAATACCCCTGCAGAAAATACAAACTTCATCAACCCCCATCAGCCACCCTCTGCACCCACGGGGAAACTTCACACTCATAGAGTCCTCTCCTCAGACACAGGGATGCGCATGTGTGTGCACACACACCACCAGCAACACACACACACACACACACACACACACACACACACACAGGATTGACATGGTGATTCCAAAGAAAATAAACTGCTACATTTATGCATGACAACTGAAAGAAAAAGTCATGCTATGTCAAGCTAGAAATACACATTTAAAAACCAGACTTGTTACTTAAAAAAACAAAAAGTGCTCTGGCTGAACTCACCAGGGAGGAGCAGTGAAAATCTGAAAGAAAATTGGATGCCTGGTGCATACAATAATTTCCCTAAAATGCATTGTTCAGACCCTGGCAAGTGTTCATCAGCTCACCAGTCTTTTATAAGAGTCTGTTCCCATCAGTTCCCTGGGCTTGTGGAAAACTTCATGTCATCTTATGAGATTGTCTTGTATTTTAAATGATGGCTATACGAGGTTCCTGGAAAGATGGAAGGATGTCAAAAACCCCAGAGACCTCTTCTCTTCACTTTATGTAATAGTGCTTATAAAGTCACTCAAAAGGAAAGAAGGGTGTGGGCTCCTGAGCAGAACCCGGAAGAAGTGACCAAGGTAACGCACTTCCGATTCTGGAAGGCGTGTATGCAGCTTTCCATAGCAACAGGCTGGGTCTAAAGAGCAGTGGTAACAAGCCATCTAGGATTTACGAAGAGACTCACTCGAGGTGCTGTGTTGATGGTGTATTTTGTTAGAGTAGCTCTATTTGTAACAAACAAACAAAAATGTATGAAGACTACAACGCGCTAGAAGCATTTTGTTGTTGTTGCTTTTTTTTCTCACACAAATCCCAAGATTTGTGCTTCTCATTAATAGCACATTCTTCCTGGGACCCAGTAAACTTCTACGCTATGGCTCTGCTTCTTAAGTAACCAATTACCCAAACCATCTGGACGAAGCTGGAGAAAAGAAAATGGACGTGGTAGACGTCTGTGGACTGGGACAGATGTGGCAATGCCCACTTCTGCACACATCTCATTGGCCAGAACTCGGCCACGTGACCCCATGTCACTTCAAGGACAGCTGGGAGTGTCTCTCGCTGTTTGTGTTCAGGAAAAGAAACAAACGGGTTAGGTAAGAGCTGGCCAGTCTCTGCCAACCAAAAGAAAAGAAGAAAGCCCAATTCTGCCACCTCCCCTCTTCCAATTAGAAGGCAAACAGGAGCCACAGTTTATCTGTGTTTAGCATGAAGTTGGAATTTAGGCTAGATTTTCAGCAGCGATTCTGGGGACTGGACGATGAGCTCCTCACCAGTGAGTCCCTTTTCCAGGGTGTGACTCTCCGAAATGGGATATCTACCACGGACTAGGGGTGTGGTGCTCTGAGGAGTAGTTACTGTGGCCTTCTGTCCACTGGGCTTTAGAAGTCGACTTTGTCTGAGGTGCTACATCAGGGAACATCTTTCCATGACTGTTTTACTTTCAAATCTATATGTAGTCAATCATGTAGAAATGTATTGACTTATCTCTTCATTAAAAAAAAATAGTAAGTTGAGGCAACTGGTAAAAATATGTAAAACCCAATCAGAAAACAATAGACCCGGGACCTTGAGACAGTAAAATTATTGACTGTGAAACTTGATGACACTGGCGTATATGGGGATCGGTGGCCCCAGGAAGGAGCCCACCAGGGCTGTGCGCACGGCTGGCTGCTCTGCGCTGGTCTGACGGGCTCTCTCCCACCGGGGACTTCCACACTTCCCCAAACCCATTGCTGGTCAGAACTGAAGAGAAAGAAACCCTCCATAAGAGAAGATTCAATAGGAGGGTTGAAATCAATGCTCAACTGAAAGAGAAAGGGATGGACTGGCCACCGTGACGGCAGCACAGTGCAGACGCGAGGGAAAAAGTTCTGGCCACGGAGCTTGTTGGACTGGAAACAAAACGAAACACAGAAACACGTTTTTTTCTTGTTTTGCTTTGTTTTCCTTTTGAAGAGGCTGTCAGACCCCCCAGAATAACTGGTGAAAAAGAGGAAGGAGAAGGAGAGGGAGAAGAGCCAAAGTGCACAGAACTCCATAAAAGGGAGCCCAGGGTTGGTGTGCTTGACGAGATGGATATAAATAGAAGATCGCAGCATCTGGAATGTCTGGGGAATGTCCTAAGATAACCATAGCATCTTATTAAAAAGTGGCGTATTTACCTTCCAAATTCTATCAGAATATGAAAGGAAATAAACATGAGCCGAAGCGCCAACAGGCATGGTAAAAACAGAATGAATTATTGTGTAAATTCACGCGAATATTTTAACACAAAGTGGGAATTCAGCAAAGAAAACAACAGAGAAACGGTTCAATAATTTATGGTATGTTCTCTAAATAAAATATTATGTAGCTATTAAAATGAACATTCTGGAGACACCATAGCAACCAGGAAAATTGTTTATTATGTAGTAATAATGAAAAAAGCAAGGATCCAAATGATAGATAGACTATGATTACAATGTGTGAAAAGCAAACGGGGGCGATGAAAGGAAATAGTGCTAGGATATTCCAATTTGAAAGTGAGGGGCATGCAGAGGGTTTTTTACGCAGAGAGTTGAACTGTTACGTTTTTGTTTCAATAAGAATAAATCGAGATGGAGGGAGGAAAAAACGAAACCTCTCTGACTTTGTCAATGTGTGACTCAGAAAGAAGGGTCCCCCCACCAGGGTCGCCGGGACCAAACTCAGGAGCAGCCATGGGAAGCAGCCCTGCAGCTGCTGGCACTGGGTCGCCGGTGCAGAGCTGACTGGGACAGCCCTGCCGATGGCGCCAGCAGGTGCTCTGCCCCAGCCCTGCTTGTGTGGTGCAGGGATTGCTGCGTACCGACAGGGCCAGGAGCATCAGGTGCCCAATGCCTGTCCTGGACACCTGTGGCCATTCCTGGGTTTCTGCCTCGGCTTCTTCTCAGGTCAGTATTACTACTGACCTGAGTTTCCGTCCTTTGGGCCTCAGTGTCCTCCTGTGTCAGCCTCACAGGCTGGGTGTGAGGCCTGAGTGGCAGCAGGGCTTTTAGAGACAAAAGTATCCTACAGAGAGGTACAAGCAGACTGCTGCTTAACTGCATGGGAACCGTAGGACGCAGTGGGAGTGTTTCTACCCTGTGGTGTTCTCCGCCCTGCCAGCCTCCTTCTCCTTCTCTCCCCTTGCCTTCTTCTTGTCTCTCTCCGCGTATGATGTCTCTCTCTTTCACACACACTCGCACACACAAGCATTTACACACACTCCTGTGCATCTTCTGCTCTAAATGTTTCCAACGCT
>PVKM010014843.1:0-28554 GCA_004027735.1 Carollia perspicillata | reverse complement strand
GGGAAGGATAATTTAGCACAAGATGAGGCAGCAGTGGTGAGAAAAGGACAGTGGGGGTGGGGGTGGGGTGGGGGTGGGGTGGGGGCGGTGGGAGGGAGCGCAGGCTTTCCACGGGACTCCCAGGCTTCGCCGCGGATCTACAATGTGCTGAAGGAGCAAAGAACATCCTAGGCTCTAAGTAGGGCTTTTAGTGTGCTCATTGATGAGTGAAAGTCGCCACACATGTCAAGCTAAAGGCAGTTGTTGGGTTACTAACAGGACCCAGCGCCTTGCAAACATATGCGCTAAGCTGTGTATACAGATGGCAGGCAGAATAACAGAGCAGGCGCCTTTTATAAAGCTCTAGCTGCTGCCTGTCTTCAGACCTGGGAAAGGAAACTATTCAGACTCGCGGCCAGATAGCGCCTGCGATTGTTTGTTACCGTTTTAATCCTATTAATTAAAACGTTAACCTGATTGGGTAGAAAGCGCTGTCCCAACAGGCGAGTCTTCTTCATAATAACCTACTCAGAGATAATGATGTAAAAGACTCCCCCGTCTGTGGCGGCGGCTGGTTGATGGGTCCGGAAATCTCCTGAAGGTGAATCCAAGCAAGATAAACGGTGCGGAGAGGAGGCGCGGGGCTGGTCTCAGAGCAGCGGCGGCTCCACTCCCTCCGCGCCCACCCTCCCACCATGCGGGGCCGCGGCCCATGGTGAGCCCCAGCAGCCAGCACCATCGGCTGGAGACGAAGAAGAAGAGGAGGAGGAGGAGGCGAACGCGGGGGAAGGCGAAAAAGAAAAAGAAGGGGAGAGGGCTGCCAGCCGCACCGGGACCGACGCGCGCACCAGCTCCGGAGCCCGGCTCGGGCGCGTCTTCCGCGCCGCCTGACTCCCGAGCCGAGGAGCCGGCGGCCGGCGCCGCGGGCCCGGGCTGTGCGCCGGCCCCGGACCATGGAGCGCGGGCTGCACCTCGGCGCGGCCGCGGCGGGCGAAGAGGACCTCTTCCTACCCAAGAGCCTAAGCGCCTCCACGGCCAAGCGCTTGGAGGCGTCTTTCCGCTCCACGCCCCCGGGCATGGACCTGTCCCTGGTGCCGCCGCCCCGGGAGCGCCCGGCGTCCTCCTCCTCGTCGCCCCTGGGCTGCTTCGAGCCGGCTGATCCCGAGGGGGCAGGGCTGCTGCTGCCGCCGCCGGGGGGAGGTAGCGGCGGCGGCGCGGGAGGCGGCGGCGGCGGGGTGGGCGTCCCCGGGCTGCTGGTGGGCTCTGCCGGCGTTGGGGGCGACCCTAGACTGAGCAGCCTGCCGGCTGGGGCCGCCCTGTGCCTCAAATACGGCGAGAGCGCGAGCCGGGGCTCCGTGGCCGAGAGCAGCGGTGGCGAGCAGAGCCCCGACGACGACAGCGACGGCCGCTGCGAGCTAGTGCTGCGGGCCGGAGGCACCGACCCGCGGGCTTCCCCGGGTGCGGGAGGCAGCGGCGCCAAAGCGGTCGAGGGCTCCTCCAACGCCCACCTCCACGGAGGCGCCAGTGCCCCCCCAGGGGGCCCCGGGGGCGGCGGCGGGGGTAGCAGCAGCGCGGGAGCTGGCAGCAGCAGCAGCAGCAGCAGCAGCAAGAAATCCAAAGAGCAAAAGGCGCTGCGGCTCAACATCAACGCCCGCGAGCGCCGGCGGATGCACGACCTGAACGACGCGCTGGATGAGCTGCGCGCGGTGATCCCTTACGCGCACAGCCCCTCGGTGCGCAAGCTCTCCAAGATCGCCACGCTGCTGCTGGCCAAGAACTACATCCTCATGCAAGCACAGGCCCTGGAGGAGATGCGGCGCCTTGTCGCCTACCTCAATCAGGGCCAGGCCATCTCGGCCGCCTCGCTACCCAGCTCCGCGGCGGCCGCGGCGGCGGCCGCGGCCCTGCACCCGGCGCTGGGCGCCTACGAGCAGGCTGCCGGCTACCCGTTCAGCGCTGGACTGCCCCCGGCCGCCTCCTGCCCAGAGAAGTGCGCCCTGTTCAACAGCGTCTCCTCCAGCCTCTGCAAACAGTGCACGGAGAAGCCTTAAACACACCCCTGAGAAACACAAAACCGAACCAAAAGCTGGAGGAAAGGGAAGAGCTGCCCCCACCCCCTTTATTTTGATCTTCTGGTAGTTGTGAAACACTTGCTGAGCAAAGAAGGCAGAGGCGAGAACTGGAGACGCAGCAGAGACAAACGGGACTTTAGCCTTGACATCCCCAGAATTTCGGTCTTTGGGGTGGGGAGGGAGGGAGGAGGGAGGTGGAGTTGGGCTGAAGTATGGATGTCTTTTATTCTCAGAAAAGTGGAAACTTCGGTGGCAGCCTAGACCGCGCGGAAGCAGAGTTTTCCTTTAAGGTCGAACATAAGTTGAGAAGTAGTCGCTTGGTTATAAAGCGTGGAGAATTTTAAATGGCAAAATAGTAATCCTACTAATCATGGTGAATTTGGCTAGTGCTGAGGGGGAAGGAGGAGTCCGGGGCTGGGTGGCTTGTGGGACGGAATATTCATTCAGACAAATCAGTACAGGCACTTGAAAATAAATTTTGATTCTGAGCCAGGAGAAAAACTTGAAAGGTAGATTTATTTAAGTGAAAATAATAATTAAAAAAAAAACCTGAAAGAGACATGTTGCTATGAAAGACTTGTATTTTTTATTGTCTCTGAACTTTAATTCTGTGAAAATGCTCAAAAGTTTTGGCAAGAGTGATATAAAAAAAACTGACTGTGGCTACAAGAATTGCATTTAAATATATTTATGTGCACCTTGTTACTTTCCACTCTGCAATGATGTATTAACGATTCATGGTATTTATTTGTTATTCTTCAATGACCCTTCCACATTAACAGTATTTATCATGTGTTAAGGTCATGGGTCTTACGTGCGGATTTTATTAATGCTCCTGAAATTTTGTTCTATAGATTACCTTATGCTGTGTGCCAAGTGTTTAAAAGGCTTATTTGCCAACAAGTATGAAGAGACCTATGGATGTATCTGAGCTGCTTAGGTTTATCAAAGGTCACCTGGACTTTTTCAGTTGCATCATCCCTGTATTTAAATTGAGCTTTAATAAATTGCTTCAGTCCAAAAATTACAGGAAAGGTGTATTCTTAATTGATGAATGAATTGCTCTCTTTTGAAAGGGGACTCCTTTGCATTATAAAAGGGAAGAACATCACAGCAATAGAACCTATAAGTAAGAACATGCTAAGCAAATATTTTTCCAGGCTGTGCTGTGCATTTTTAAAAGGTCTAATTTAATTGCTTTTAATATATATGTACATATATAAGTTATTTTAACTGTGGAGAATTATTTAAGTTAAAAGACTGGTTTGATTTGCATATGGTGTGAAATCCTTTGTTATTTTTCTAAAAAAAATAAAATTTAAAAACAAATAAAATAAAGCTAAGGACGAGCAAGATGCTATTCACCCAAAGTGAGCTTTCGGTTTTAGTTTGCATGGCTGTTTGCCTGCCTTTCTATCCTACAAAAATCGAGAAGACCTTTTTTTAAAAATGGAGTCCTGCTATTTTCCACTCCTTGTAGAGAATACAAATTTAGTTTGTCAGGTTGGATGGCGAGTTGGGAGCTGTGACGGATCTGTTGGTGGGTTTTGGATGTATAAAGAATGATATATATATTCAATAGGTCAATCAGACTATGACAGCTATGTACGACCATTTGTATGTGTATCTATGTCAGAAAGAATCTTTATTAAAATATTTTGATCAAACATTTTATTATGCTGTGCTTTGTGGAAGGAGCAGTCCCCTCTCTTCTGTGTTACTTTTTGCTTGAAAGGTAACAAAAAAGAAAGGAGTTGTAGAGAAGTTTTGTCAGGGATACATAATCAGGAGTGACCCCAGTTCACTTGTTTACTTGCTCAAAGGATGGCTGGGCCTGGTCATTGGTGGTTAGAGAAGAGGGCCAGCGGTAAGACCCGGAGGAGGTCCAGAGTTTCTGTCTGTTGGCATAACTTTGAAGGCCACGCTGTCCCTGGAATTCTTTTCCCAATTGTATGACCCATCAAAGACGGTAAAGGTTCTTGGAGCTTTGCTCAAAATTTCTTTTTCCAAGTTGCCCAAAAGCTGAGGAAAAGAGATGGATTCAAATTCTCTGAGGATGAATTTTTATTGTGGCTGTTCGCATTTTTTTTTTCTGACAGAAAAATCAACCAGGTTGACTTTTAAGTGTAAACAGTGCCCATAGAGATTTTCAAAACTTGTTGCTTGTTAATGAGATTCTTAGGGACTTTGTCTGGATAAATGGGACATTAATTCCATTAAAGAGTATCTGTATAGGCTTGTGTTTGGACCTGAATAACACCCTCAAATACAGCAGTTTTGGTTTGTATTGTGGTAGAGGCTCTAGAGGTGCTGGTGGTGAAGGTAGAGTGCTTCTTCTGTAGACAGCTTGCTAAATCCATTTTTGTACGGCCTCGGCTCAGAATGCTGTCCCTAAATGGCACCAGACTTAGTGGGGGGTGAGGGAGGATATTTTCTGCTCCACTTGCCATCAAAAAAGATTAATCAGAACCTGTAACTTTGCAGAAAACATAGCAGCAGAGGGCCCTGAAGCTGGAGCCCTCCCAGTCTGGGAGTGGGGGTAGAGGAAGGGAAGAGACCAGGGCAGCCCCCAGGCAGGAGGAGACCCGTCTCTTAGCATTTACCAGACAAAGCCTGGGTGCATCTAATTATGATTATTAAAACAATTTCCATGACGATGTCTAATATTATGTTAATTTGAAAACAACTGTGTATGAAAACTGTCGACTATAATACCTAAATTCATTTAATGAAACACATCGTTAAGGCAATTAAACCTCCTGGATGTGATTAAGAAACATAATTACGACACTGTTCTGCGCCATAATTGGGTGTCTTTAATCAAGGGGTAAAGTGATCAGCAACACAGCCATTAGTTTGTATTGTTCTGGCCCTGCTGTCCATCATTCTGATTAGGAATTAAACACAGCCACCATCAGTGGATTTTTTTTTCTTTTTGCATATTAACATTGTGGGGGACACATTTGCTGCAAGATTTACTGCTCAGTATGTCTCATTATTTAATAGGCCTCCTTGAAATACTTCTCTGTAACCTCTGTACTGTTCAACTATTATTAGAAATTGTACAAATAATAATGCTTGAACTTCAGGAGAAAAAGAAATATTTACCCCCCTTTCACCCTTTAATAACCTAATCTCCACTGTGTAGTCCTGAAAGACTTGACATGGATGGGAATGAGCCCAAGAAGAGGATGTTGAGAATAAGTTGAACTATTAGAGGGATATGAGCAATTATTAAAAGTAACAGGTTAATAACATTTATTTTTTGTTTGGTAATTTCAGACCAATCCATTCTTTTTCCAATCCAGGAGATGATCACCATTTGTGTCTAGGAATGAATGTGGGACATCCGAAAGGAACAGGAGAGGGGGTTTTCGGTGATTGCCTTAGGTGATCTTCCTGCTCTAACCCCAAACTTTCCAGTTGCTTCAGCAACAGCTTTTAGAGGTCACTGAGGGTTGGGGAGAGAATTCTTCCCCACCTAGCAAAACCCCCGCCGCTTTTCTTCTGAGGTTTGAGTCCTGAAGTTCGGTCCAGTCTGGAAAGTTGACCCACAGCTTGTGGGCACCAGAGGTCCTTTCGGTTTGGAGTACCCCTGTCTGGACTGGGTGACTGAGGCCAGAGGGGTCAGTGAGGTCTTGCTGAAGTGCTCTTGGAACAGGGCAGAGCGGCTGGCCCCTTAGGCTGGCGTGTGAGACTGACTGTGTACCTTGGCCATCCCTGAGTCTGCTCTCACGCCCACGCGCCTTGGGGAGCTTCTCCAGGAGCAGCGCCCTGTGGATCCCTCTGCTCTCGCTGGTTTCTTAGGAATTGAGAGTGGGCCGATGAGGCCAAGCGAGGACCCAGGATCCCACTTGGCCTTTATTCCACCTGTTTCCTTTTCCAATTTCTAATTTCAATCTTCTCTAATTTCTAATTCTTACTTAGGTTTCATCTCCAGTTTGATTCTGGGCACCGACAGAAGCACCGGGGCTTTGCGTGGACTCCTACAGGGCCTGTAAATGATCATCTTTGAAGAGCTCGCCAGTTACCCCTCCTTCTCCCTCCCCGTGGTGCATGTATGAGTGTGTGTGTGCGAGTGCGCGCGCGCACTCGTGGTGCGCTCTCCACTCTGCAGCTGGGCATCCTCTCCAACACCCCGTGTTGAGCTTAAATTCTTCTCCCTTCAACCCCATCCACTGCCCATCTTTACTGCTAAAAGCTCACTGGGTCGGGGGAGGAAGGAGGGTAGGAGCAACCTCATGGGCTTCCCTTCTCCATGCGCCCTTGGTCTCCGAGGCCAGAACCGAAACTTTCTGGGCGCCCGGATCTGGAGATTGTTCCAGCTCGAGTGGCATTGACTTTTCCAATGTAATGACTTATGAAAGATATAATCATGTGTTAAATTGAATCCTCCGTTTAACTGTTAATGGTGTGCTCTGGGCACATTTACGTATTAGATGCTATGGTAACTAATTACCACTAGGAAAAAAGGATAATACACTTCCCAGACTTTGAAAAATAATGATGAGAGTTCACTTCCCGGCTCACAGCACATTGTGGCGACCCTGCCGGGTGGAGCGGACAAGCCAGTGGAGACCCTTAAGTGTGCGCATGGACAGCGGGAGGGAATGAATCCCGGTCAGGCGAAGCTCCTTAGTAAAACCTTTAATGAAATGTGGGTTGGGGGCAGATGGGCGTCAACTACACAACAGCGCCTCCAAACAAAATTAAATTGCGAAAGATAAACATCAGGAACACACATAAGTTTTCTTTTAATTACAATGTGGGTCAGACTAAATTATCCACGTGCCACACAACTTTACATCAATTAACACTTTTTTGTCGGGTGGGCAAAATAAATGAGCCCGTTTCCTGCGCGCTCTGTGTTGGCATTAATAATTCGGAGGCCCCTGGACTGCCAAGTCAATGAGCTGCAGGTTGATTTAAATTCGGCCTTTTTAAATCAGACATTGGGCACAGTTGATGGTGGGAGGGGAACAGGAGGGAGAACGTGGAGACAATAACTTAAGTTTAAGAGTATTTAAGAGTAAAAGCAACTCGGCTTAAGTCCCTGTCTCCCGGCGGCGTCTCTGGCTCTTCTGATCCACTGATAAGTGTTTACTAGAACTAGGGTTCTGTAGGCTGTGCGGAATACCTGGTGTTTGTTTTGCCTGAGGGCCAGGGCCGGGGCCTGAGAGGGCAGGAGGAGAGAGGGATGGCTTTCCTGCAGATCAGCCAGCTCAAGCTGGCTGACAGAACGACGTCCACAGTGAGCGCGCCTACAGCGCTTTTCAGCTCGCGCTCCGTCCGGGGAGGGACTCAGAATCCGCAGCCCAAGAGCGCCTCTTCTCCCTGAGTTTCCCCTGAACCGGCGTTCCAGGTCCCTCATGCAGGCAGGCGCAAAGCTATGCAACCTTTAAGTTCCTTGGGACAAAAAGCGAACTTAAAGAACTCTGCTTCAAACTCTTTGGAGAGGTGGCAGACACCAGGATTGGGCTGTCCCCTGCATGCCATGGCCTGGGGGCGCTCACGGTCAGGTGCCAGGCTTGTCTAGAGCATCTCGCAGCCGCGCCACATCCAGGAATTCTGGGAAAGTGCCCCAGTTTTAACCCCCCAAAGACTTCTTTTCTTCCTGGCAAGGCAGGGAAACTCTTTGCTTGCTTTCCCTAAGGCTTGATTTGTGTTAAATTCTACCACTTTTTCTAAATTACTCTTCTTAACATGATCCAGGTGCCTTCTGGGCTACTGCAAAATTACCTAGTATCCCTGAGTGAGTGTTCATGTGCGTGCGTGAATTTCTTCCTTTTCCTTCCCCTGTGTTCTCTAATTTGAGCAATACAGAAATCCAGGTTGGAGAGCTCTGGAGGAGAAATGACTGTGCTGGGAAGGTTAGACTGTAAAGGAAGAGAGGCTTTTGCAGTTACCTTCATTCCCCTCCCCCCAATTTATGATGGACAAGCTTATCTGACAAGTCACCAGCATGCTTTGATGGGGGTGTTGGCTTTAATTATGTACACCGTGGTATCATTCTCCTTCCCAGTTTGGGAAAGAGTTAATTCTTTCCCAAAGCCCATAGTTGCCCTTGTCGTCTCAACCTGATTCAGAGATGCAATAAAACATGAAGCAAATTTATGATCTGTTTCAAGCATTTTATTGCTGTATTTTTTAAATTCATATATGCACATATAAGAACTATGATCTGTGAATAATTTGAAATGCTATAGTAGAATGATACATTTTAGATAAAACATAACCATATCTTTATATAATTGTCTCCGATTAAAATAAAAAAGAAAAATAGATTTCTAATGTGAATCAAACTGAGAAACTAATGACAGCCATAAACTGCTAACCAACCATAAATTAACATCTTCATCAAATGCTAAAATGGTATCAGTGGTTATATAAAGCAATTATTATTTCTCCTTATAAGTTTTAGAATAAAGTTCAGGGATATTTAAAGGATCCATTATTTACAAATCCATGGCCATCTTAAAAGATTTCACATTTTACTAGGAGGATGGTTGCAACTCGAATCTGCTATGGTAATAGAGATGTTTAGAGATGAGAATTTAGATTTAAACATAAAAGTACTTCATGGCCTAACCTCATTTTATGCATTTATCTGCTCTGGCACTTACTGAAGAACTTGGCAAAAGGAATTCTTTGATAAATATTTTTTATCTGCCCTTTGAAAAAAGAAGACAAATAATACTTTATTGTGGGAGAGCCCCCGAGTATGTACCTAAGTGGTTAAAACATTAGCTCACGCATTCATTATCTCTTCAAGTAAGTAAGTACAGCTACATCGGCCAGGTGCAGTTCTCCTGCAGAGCCAGGGTCGACATTCACGTGCCAGGCTGGCCCTCCATCTGAGACTTCCCTATCAAAATAAATAAATACATTTCCTAACCAGGCCTCCAATAGAAATGTGAAGAACCATGGAAGAGAAAAGGAAATCAGGAAGCAGGGCCAGGGAATAACTAAATTTTCTTTTGGAGAAGCATCGGGCATACATATCTTTAAAGCATAGATTTCTCCAGAGAGTAAAATTAAGTCAAACCTGGAATTACTCAACAAAGTAAGCTCTTTTTACAATTTAGAAAAAAAAATTTAATGAAAACAAAACACTTTGAACTATGAAGGATCTGAGTGGCATGTATACTCCCATTATTTCTGCTGGTCAGTTGCTAGTTACAGTATATTGTCCTCCAGGGTGGTGTTGTGGATGGCCATCTCCAAAGGTCAAAATGAATGAAGATCTTCACTGCCAGAGTCCTGGTACCATTCTTTAGTTAAGGTTTTTGCAAGCATTGTTTAGTATGAGGCTTCTCTTCTTTAAAAATAGGTATTATTTTTATAGCTTTTCTGTGAGTCTAAAACTGGTTCAAAATAAAAAGATTTTAAAAATTAATACCAGCCCAGGCTCGTGTAGCTCAGTGGGTTGAGTGCGGGCTGCGAACCAAAGGGTCGCCAGTTCGATTCCCAGTCAGGGCACATCCTGGGTTGTGGGCCAGGTCCCCAGCAGGGGGCACATGAGAGGCAACTACACTTTGATATTCCTCTCTTTCTCTTCCCCCACTCTAAAAATGAACAAATAAAATCTTTTAAAAAATAAATAAAGTTAAAATTAATATCTGATTTCAAAACACAGAGAAAATATTACTTCCTGTAAACTTTTAGATTCATATAAAAATTCAAAAGTGATTTCAAAGACTTAAAAAAGGTTTCATTTAAAGTATAAAACAAAGCATTTATGAAGCTCTAAGTATATTGGCCAGTTCTTAGAACTCATAGAATAAAAGTACATTTCATTTAAACATGAATTTAAACATGAAATCAAAGCATTTATGAAAAAATGTGGGTTTTCACACATAATGACACACATTTTGTGTTAACTACATGGCTAGTTTTTAGAAGCAAAAGTAATATGGGGTAAATATTATCTTGCAAACAAAAAACACTTCTAACTAATACACATTTTATATTTTTAAATGTTGAAATGTGACTCAGTGATGAATATTAGATATTAGTATCTTTACCTGTTGCTTGTATTCCCTCTAGTTTCTCCCGTAAACACAAAATGTTGTAAGGGCAATAAAATGCAATCGAAAACATTTACTTTCTGTAGAGTCTGCAATATATCCTGCTCTCCTCATAAAAAAAGAATATACTTAGAAATTGAGAACATAACCTATACCTCAAATAATTAACAATAAACTGTATCAAACACTTAAACTTACCCAGCATAACCGTGGTGTATTTTTTCTACCCAGCTATATCCTGAATAGAAAATGGACATTATTACTCAAATGACCGTGGTTAATTTCAGATACTTCTGAAAAAACTTTGACTGCTCAATAAATGTCTCTTAGAGTAAAATTGAAAACAAAGATAATTATTTCGTAGATTGTCCATTTAAGGGCATAATTTATCCTGATTGTTAAACAAATCTGAACTGACTGGTTCAAATGCACACGGACACCTTCGGAGGCTAAGGCGAGCTCCCTTTAAACCTTCATGACTCACGGAAGTGTTTCTTTGAAAAGCCAAGTATCACAGTGAAACAATGTATGGCCAGTTACTGAAGGAGCCGCATTTCATTTCCTTCAACAGCATGCTGCATGATGTGCCTTCTTACAGTTTGAATTTCAGCTCTATAAAGAAATAGAATACTGTCCAAATATTGTTGTATTCATTATTTGTGGTACAGTGATCCGCGGAGGTCAAAGCCCGCATCTTACGGGAAGTTCTGTCTCATTTACTGTTTTTATATGTCTTTCCACAGAATAATAATAATTATTAAGAACTGCATGCCCTGGCTGGTGTAGCTCAGTGGATTGAGCATGGGCCTGTGAAGCAGGGGGTCACCGGTTCGATTCCCGGTCAGGGCACATGCCTGGGTTGCAGGCCAGGTCCCCAGTAGGGGACACGTGAGGGGCAACCACACATTGATGTTTCTCTCCCACTCTTTCTCCTTCCCTTCCCCTCTCTCTAAAAATAAAAAAAATAATAAAAAAAAAGAACTGCAGCCTAGCAAGGTCAGTCTGGTTAAAATGAACTTATTGAAAAGCTTATTATGGCCCTGGCCAGGGAGCTGAGTTGGTTAGAGCACCGTCCCTGTAGACCAAAGTTGTGGGTTTGATCTCTGGTGAGGGCACATACAAGAATCAAGCATTGAACGCAGAAACAGGTGAAACAACAATTCAATGTCTCCCTTTCTCTCTCCTTAAAATCAACATAAACAGACAAACAAATAACTTATTAGTCACTGATACTTTTAGATCTGTGTTTATGTCCCACATAAATAACTAAGCTAAAATATATTGAAAAATACTCCGAATATAACTATTAATATGCTTTTAAGGAGAATATCAAGATAAAAATACATGCACGTCTGTGCGTGTGGAGGTGATGAGATGTGGGGCTACTTAGATAGCAAAATTATTTCCTGAATAATTGGCTACTTGTAATCAAGTCTAACATGTTCCTCACAGGGAAATAAGAAGACACGACCATTCATATGTGCTTTAAAAATTGATTTATTGAATTTGTTTTGTAAATAAAATTACATAGATTTACAAAGCATTTTTCTTACCTAGAATGTTAAGATAATTTGCTTCCTCATAAACCCACACATATGCCATTTTAAAAATCAAAAGGTAATATTAAACAAATGATCCAGGACAATAGTTTTTTTTAATAATGTATAGCATTCCTCTGCCTAAAAAATTTTTTAAACATAAATATTACCAAATTATCTTCTATTCAAAATTATGTAGTAGAGCTTTCATGAGTTAAATTTATCTTACTCAAGAAGGTATTATAAACAGAATAAACATTTTAAGCTAAAATGTTCAAACATCAATGATCACTGATTTAGATTAACACTATGAAGTAGAATAAGCAATAATTGCTTTAGAGAAATACCAGAGTTTTATGTGATCGCTCATTATAATTTAAAATAATGCTACAGGGAATGTAATCTTGGCTTGCTAACTTTTTCTTAATTGAGTATGTGAATATGAATACCTAATAATGCAGTTCAAGTAAATAATAGTTTGCAACATTGGCAAATTTAATAGGTTAAAACAGGGCACACTCTACTGACATATAATTCTTGTTTTATAATTACTGACATTATTTTACACTATGATCAATATCTAGACAATTTCAAGCTTTGATCTTTGAAATTGGTTTTAAGGGTCCCCTGTTAAATTAGAAGATGCGTACAGGAAAAGCTACTTGCACTGAGTTGGGAAGCACCTTTGCCTTAGACTTGTGACTCAAAATGTAATGACGAAGTGGAGAAGACACAATGAAGTGTGTCAGGAAAACCCAGACAAGGCAGATAAAATTCCCATGGGTTGCTTATCACATGCCTTATTGAGTGATAAATAGCTTTTATCTTAATACCTTCAGAACATTGAGTTTTTGCTAACTGAATGCATCATTCCTGTTGGCCATTGATATAAAGCAACATTATTGACAATTCATTTCCTTTATTTTGACACTTCGGGGAGACTCACAAATGAAAAGATGGACTTTATAATATGTAAAATACAGTTTGAAAAACATTCTGGAGCCTCAATGACTGTATTTGGTTTTGGTTGTTTTTACCACACAATCCCAATCCCAGGTGTATATGTTTTATTGCGTGTGATTATGCCCATAGTAATTTCTCATTACAAAACATTGATGTGGAGAGAATGATGGAAGGTCAGTCAGAACCAGTGACAGATCAGAACTTTAGAATGGTTTTAAAAGGGTGAATGTATTACTTACACCTGCATTTATAATCAATTGGCTGTGAATATGTCGCTTTCCCTAATGAACTGTGTGTTTTTGACGAAAGGTGATCTAGTGAACAACATATCTAGAGCAGAGGAAGTGCTCAATAAATGTTTGGTCAAATAAATGATCAATGCATTAACTAATGGCAAACATTCTATTTCCTTTTACAAATACATAAAAAGGTTTTCAAAAGGCAAACATTGTTAGAGTACCTCTTTTACAGCTTTAGGTTTGCATATGGCATTATACTTTTCAAAATAAGTTCACACATCTTCCTATGTTTAATCCTCATAATGAACCCTGGTGTCGAAAAGGCCTTGTTATTTTTCTTTTGCAAAGAAAGGAACTGAAGCAGTGAGAAGCAAAGCGACTTGTTGATAATAATAAACCAGTTATGTCACAGCTAGAAACCATGTCTTTTAACTTACTGCACCATGACATTTGTTCTGTTCGTGAACACTCTTTAATTCTCTTGTTTCGGTTCTCCTGTCCATTGCTTTTGCAGAATACTTTCTCAACCATTTAATTTATTCTTACTTTCTCTTCTAAATTCTTGTACACACTCCCAATTATAAATTAAGCAGAAATTAGAATGGAATGCTTTTCTGTATTTTCTCTGCTGTAACAGCACAGAAGTTTACTACGAAGACGAATTTAAGAATCTGAAGGCTTCCATTTAAGGTCATGTGGCAGACTCCATGTCCTGGCACAAAGCGCATGGGCTATGCTTATAGGGCTATTCTTATGCTTTAGGAGATAAAGCTGAGGGCCCGAGTGGGGCACGTGTGTGTGTTTGTGGTGCCGGGGCTGAGGACAGCGTTTGCAGCAGCGCAAGGCGGAGGGTGGCTAGGCACAGCAGTGGGAAGGTAGGTGGGGGTAGGTTGGGCTTTGGCCTCTCCCTCACAGTAACGACTATCCCACCAACGGTTTCCTGGGTAAACAGATGATTAAAACATGGTGGGTGCACACTAGGGAATATGGAATTAACAAGGCTCTAGTTTATAAAAAATACATCTATGTAAATCAAAACATGCACCCAAGATAATAATATATGTTTTATAAAAAGATAAACATAAAACACTTTAGAATGTTTGCCTACAATGGGGAGGGTTTAAGGGTCGGGGGTTAGGGATAAAATAGAATAAGTACATAAAGCCAGAGGGGTCTTGCCTGGACCAACTATAATTGTGTACAATGAACTAACAGGTATAAGGAGTATGATTACTCAATCCTATCAACCTGGAGTTAAAGTAAAAAGAAGGAAGAAATAAACTCATAGAAGTGATAAAAAGCAGATTTGGTACACTGTAGGGGAAAAAAACTAGAAGAGAGATTTAAAGAAATTACAAAGAAGTTAAGTTAGAAATATAAAATATGAGGAGACAAGTTCAGACAACATTGAGTATAGAGAGAGAGGCTCTAACAGAGAGCTGGAGAGAAGTCATATTTAAAGAGATAATGGCCGACAGTATTTCATACTTAATGAAAGACGCACATTCTCAGATTCAAGAATCACAAGCATGACAAATAAAAATGAAGAACACTGAAGACAAAGACAATATGTTAAAGCTGTCAGAGAGAAGAGACAGGCTACCTATGGAGTAATTAAACTGATAAAGGGCTAACCTCTTGAAAACAACGATGGAAGCCCTATTAGGAACATGCAGTATCTCCAAAACGCTCTGAGGAAACAATTCTCCTCCTAGATGTGGGCAACTAGTGAAACCATGTGTTCAGAATGAGGGCAAAAATGAAAACATCTTCAATCAAGCAAAAGTAGAATTTAGGCCAGAAAACCTTCACTAAGGACCTTTTAGAGCATGTATTTCAGGAAGGAGAAAATAAATGCTGGGAAATCTATTTTCTCCTTAAATATGGTAAGTACTTTATAATGTTATTAAAAATCAATTTCCATTTAAAACCAATAGCACATTTCTGAAATATTAGAAGTCTCAATTAATGCAGCATGAACTATCTGGGTTTTACCACCTGTTTTGCCTCTGTAGACAGAGCATCATCATTATATCAAATTCCAGACAATCACTTGATAATCTGGTACTAGAAACCTTTGCGTCATGGACACAATGCTGCATTGTGGTATATGAAATTATACTCCATTATATAATGTAATTCAAAATAAAACAAACTTTAAGTCTCAAGGGTCAGGTGTCAAGAACAAATGCTATTATCTAGCTTCTCGATTTATATGAAGAGAAGCATTTAGGAAAGATTCAATTGCAACACTGGCATAACGATACAGGTTACGTCCCAGCCAAATGCTACAATCAGTCCTGCAATGATTTCAGCATTTGCTTCTACAATAAACCTGATGCTAATGTCTAGGGCAATTGCTGAATATATAATAGGTTTTGTGTGTTTTATACATTAAATCTCATCGGTATCAAACTTGAACATGAGTGGTCTTATATCTCAAGAAATTTTGTTTTATGGAACTATAGTACACAAGTAATAAAGAGCATTTATGGAGGACTAAATATTGAAGTTGAAGTATTTAATCTACTGCAAAACTCATTTAATGCAAACATACCATGGTGATATAGGTATTATCGATATTATACTTGAAGGGAATACTTTCATCCAGTCTTTCTCATGAAAGCTTAATTCCATTCTCTGCGAATTTGGAAGTTGTTAGGCTGTGTCAATTTCCAGCAGTAAATAAAATGTGTATTTATAAATTAGAGATGAGTGTGAGCGACTTTTAAAAATCCCACAGTACCAAATCTATTGCTGCCTAATCACAGGTGAAAAATCACAGTATGTAGAAACTTAAATGCACTGTTAGGTTCATTATTTATGTTGATTCTAATGTTTCTTTTCATGCCACCATCCTGTTTTATTTTATGACCAAATACATCAAATCAAATTTGGCACGTTTTTTTAAACAAAAGAAACAAAGCGATTACATTTGCAGAAATCAGAAACAAACAGAGGAGCTGAGGACATTTAGGTTAGTTTCCATAGATCTCATTTCTTTCCTTTCAGTTTCTTTAAGATTTGACTTTGTACCTAAACAAAACATCAGAAGCTGGGTATGGAACACCGAACAAGAAGTGGCCATAGTCTAGTTGGACAGGTTTATCATCTATTATTTCTAAATCAAAATAAGTTAAAAGTATAACTAACAATTGCTTTATTTCATTAACTGCAAGAAATCGGCCTGGGCATTTGCTGGTTCCTAATCCAAATGGCAGGAGGTAATACTTCAGCTTTTTACCTCTTTTGAAAAAGGTGGTTTTCTTCTTACCATTTTCTACAAAGCGGTCAAATCTGTACTCCTGTGAGGAAGAAATAGAGAATGTTAACACATTTACATGAAATAGCTTGAGTCCATGTCCACAAAGCATCCCCTGCCTGTCTTAAAAGGCTTCTTTTAAGAATGTAAAGCTTGACGAAGTGCAAATCATGTATAAACTTTCAGAAAACTCAAATTCTACTAAGAAATTACTTCTCCCATATGAAGTGACTATCCCTCCCAATCCACCTCTCTCTCCTAGGCTGAGTTTCCTAAGTATGGAGGCAGTGTCTCTATTTTTGTCCTATAAGGTGGGTCCCGACTAATGGGCGCTCGATGGGCCAATGTTGGGTGGAAGATCAGGGCTCCGGTACTGCCACCATTGTCACTGGAATAACGAATAGCAGCTGCTAACTGAGGATCCATAATATGCTTTTTTTTCTGTTCTCTCCCAGTCAGCTACTAATGGATAAGAATTACGAGTTTAGAGTTGGTTTATGTTTAGATTCAATAGATATAAGAAAACTCACGGGACGCTTTAGAGAGGAGCTAAGCCACAAAATTGGTCTTGCTTGTTTTTTGACGGTGGACTGAATTTCTCCTATGACAGTTCTATCAGAACGAACTCTCTGTGGGTTAACTCTAGGCTGCCGGGTGTTTCTGATACGTTTTCATACATAAGTTCGATTACTTGTTACAGAAAACGATGGGCCTGGTTCATCTCGGGTGTTGGCCCACCATCTTAATTGATTCTCACTTGAGTTTCCAAGAGGAGACTGGGTGTCCTTATTTCAGCCCACGGTGAGTTAAACCATTGATTAAATTAACACGCGGCATGCATGAAAATGACCGAGTATTTCCTGTGCTTGGTGCTCATTAGCATTAGATCTGCTCAGCACACAACTTGGATATGAACTACATAGTGTCAAAGGCAAAAGAAGCAGGTCAGATCAAAAAGCATCTCAGGTTATAGAGAAAACCCTACAGTACCTGGATAAACTGTGAATTCATCATAAACGACCTGTCTCATTTCATGCCACTGTTAATGCCAGCAAAATCATTTCTTTAAAAAAAAAACTGGGTTTATCCTCATTTACCCTGGATACATATTTTGTTAAATAGTCAAGCTTAGAAAACACACTCTGGGTAGCTTCTATTTCACTCCAACTTGTAAGTTGATGCAATCGAAATGGCAAATTAATCTGCATTAGAATACAAGTGTATTTTCCCACAGAGAAATTTCTGGGATTTTTTAAATACAATCTAGTCAGATCTAAACTGAAACTATCTGTTCATCCCTATGAGTAAGAACACTCTTTGCTGACATGTATTTTGTTACTGGAGATAGAGTTACTGTATAGCACTCTTTCCTGGTGACATTTGTTCATTACCTGGGCCTGGGCCCACTTGCCCCTGTTTAGTGCTGCTGCTTTTGACCAATCTGAGGAAACCAGCGCTCCTCCCAAGAGCTCCAGGCTGAGGTCAAATCAGTTCAAGTTAATTTTGCCATGAAATGATTTGTTAGAAATGGTCTCACTGTAGTCCCATTGTTTAAGCCAGAAAATACAAAAGGAAAACTTAGCTTGGGTTATGACTTTATAATGTCCTGTTATAAATGTCCTTTATAATGTCGTAAGTAAGCAAGACTGTCACTGCTTTCCTGTTCTTTGTGATATTGGCTGTGCTGCCCTCTGGGGGGCCGTGGTGATCTGCACGTACTGGTCCCCTACCCCTGTGACCTTAGTGTTTATATTCAGTGCCTTCAAATTCCTAGTCAACCAGGAATGTCACTCCTCTAATTTTCAGCATATGCTCTTCAATTTCCTCATACTAAACATGTTAGAAATTCCTACTTCGTTAAATATCTTATGAAACAAGAAGGGAAGAGGCCCCCTTCTTTTGCTCTGACGCCGTCATCAAGGGCAAAGGGCACATAGGCACAAATACATTTTTTAATAGAAACTGATTTGCAGTTTGTTTTCTATTGCAAGGGCATGGGGAGCCAGAGTAGGAACTGATACTGGGAAAAGCTTGTGGTAGCTGCTAGGGATATAGCATGGATTTAGCCATAACGAGGACTGTAATAATCTCATCCCTGAGATTTGGAGGTCGCAGTGCCATAGAACAAAGGGTTGGAGAGCTCAAGGTGTACAAGTTTACTTGGAACAACTTGAATACAGGACTCATCATGTTGGCTTCAACTCATAACTATAACAGCTCAGTGTTTCATAATTAAAATGGGTCAACTGAACGCCATATGATTAAATGGATAAAAATACAGAAGCCATAAGAAGAAGAGTAAGACATTGAAATTCCCCATTGCTCCTCTAACGATTGTTGTAGATGACACCTCAACACCTCTCTTCGGCGTCAGATTTGTCCAGGCTCCAGGGGTGGCAATCACGTCACGCTGGCCTGTGGCTGATTTCGGAGAGGGTACGTGAGCCACTCTCATTAGTGCTGCATGGGAAAAGTCTGTGGGGACATCTGGGAGAAGCTTTCTTCTTTTGAACAAAAACAAACAAAAATGGTTCACCACCTTTTCTCCTCCAGATCTACTTTAATGTGAAAATGATGCCGGCAACCTCTGTGGCCATCTTGCCATGGGCTGCAGACAGAGCTAACCCACCGGAAATGGCAGAGCCAAGAAATCCCAGGAGATCGGAGTTGTCGCGCTGTCTTATTTATCTCTGTATTTTTTAAGCGCCCAACAGAGTGCTATACACAGAGTAGAGGCTCCATATATGTTTGTCGAATTAATGAATAAATACATGACAATAAGTGTATTTTAAAAGCCATCTTCAAGCTTTTGAAAAAATAGAGCTATTGAGTAAGTAAATAAACATGTAGAGAATGAAGAGTAGATGAATATTCAGTGTTTACAAGGGGAAAGTGGTATAATATTTAGCACTACAAATCAGCACTGGATAGATGATTCAATTTACTGAATTGAGAAGACTTTTTGGTATAAATGACTGGGGAACACTGTCTAACACCCTGATTTGTGTTCCCCAAATATCACATTTAGTTCATTCAACAGATTTTTACAGTACTTCCTGTGCGTGAAGCATTGCAGTTAAAAAGGCACAAACATGGTCTTGTTGAGGTAGATGACGCTCAGTACGGTCAGGTCTTGTATTCACTCAGTTCATCATTTGAATATAGGGATCCAGATTAGACAAAAATATGACTTCCTAGAAATAATACTGCCAGTGTTCTGAATGGATGAGTGAGGAGCTGCACTGTTGCCCCTGATTTACAGTCAGTCCTCCTGGGAGCAAGGTGACAGATGACACAAGTCCCTTTTTATCTCCACAACCTAGGTTCCAACCAGTGGTGTGCTATAGCTTGTACCGGCTCCAACAAGTGTGCATATCTCCTTTCAACTCCATGTTCAGGGTCTTCAAGTTGGTTACATGAAGTCAGCCAAGGTGGGAATATTCATACCAGGAAAACTGACCAACTTGGGGCTTTCAGAGTGTTGGTCTACCAGCTGGTTCTAACACAGCAGGTATAGCAGAAACCCTGTCAACATGAAAGACTTGGCTATGAGATCGCCACGTGATGAGGCCAAGACCCTAAACCATAAGCTCTTAAGGACAGAGGTCTTTTTTATTTCTGTTTCACCCATTCTGCCCATCAACGTGCTTTCTGGACAGTAGATATACACTCTACATTTGTTTCCTTGAAATATACGAGGGGTACAACTCTTCCAGTTTGAAATATAGACAATAATTATTTAGAGGTCTTTGAACTTCAGAGCTTTAGTGGGTACTTCAATGGCTTTATACTTACTTTGTTGTTTCACTGTTTTCTTACTTTAGGAGGCTCCATGGTTATGATAATCTGTTATCACCTTAAATGTTTGCTCTTTCTTCCATATGGACCTCCCTAGGCCTCCCTTTATGCCGTATCACTTTGGGCCATGGAAAAAAACCCCAACAGATCTGATCTTTTTGATAGCTCCGACTTTGCATTTGGCACAAAAGAATTCATCACCATTAACCAATTCTTTGAGAGCCAGTGCTTGAATTACGTCTGGTAATAGATATAAGTTTGAGGAAGCCTTCAGAAAAATTTAAAGCACTGTCCGTTCCTAGGTAATTTATCTCACAGGTGGCAAACACAAAGCCTGAGGGCCAAATCTGGCCCTCCACCTTGTTTTACCTCGTTTCTACCCAGCAGCAGCGCTGAGCCCTCGCTTAACTGTTAAGGAGTAGTTACATTTATACAGTCCTAAAATCACATTCAGCCCTTTGAAGGCTGATGTGGCCCCCGGTGAAAATGAGTTTGACACCCCTGGGATATTCTTGGATAGTATTTAGACCAACAGCGAAAGAGGAAGAAAGAACTGGGCAGGGGTGTTTTCTTCACTCTCTCTCGTTGTTTTAAATGTTACTGCCTATTTGTTTTCTTGCATAGGCAAGAACCACCTGAGCAGCTACATTACAATAAGCTAAGCAACAAATACTCAGGAAAATCATTCGTAACACAGAGGTTACATGTCAGTAGGTTACAGATTCAGTTAGGTTCACAGACACTTTTTGTTTAGCCAAGGTTGTGTTTTAAACTTTATTTTTTCCAAACATTTGAAAATTCTATTCTAAACTTCACTTAGAAACATGTTTTTTGAGTTAAAAAGAAACTGACTTGGCCATACCAGACCTACATGCTTGTAAGAGCTGAGGGTTAGCTCACAAGTAGCCAAATGGACTCAAGAAGATGACTCCTGGGTTCTCCTTTTGCCACAGTTGCCACCACTCCAGATAGTATTGCCATATTGATATACAAGCCACTTCATCTATTCAGGCCCAGGACATATATGAGTGTGCAATATCCGGGGTGATTTAAAAATTTAACTGGAGTGTATTTTCACTTTCAGTGCATTCATCCATCCCAGCATCCCCTTGTTTGTTCACCGTCCGTGGACACCCTCCTGTGTGCGAGGCACTAAGCTTGTCGTGTATGGAAGCACAGAGAAGTAAACAAGTAGTTGCAAAATACCATGTGGTGTGGGCCATGATAAAAAATAAATGAAAGGCACACACGGGGCACAGAGTGGGCAATGGCAAATTCTCTAGGAGTAGGGTGGGAATTGGGGACACTGTCAAACAAGAGGTAATCCAGGATGATTCTCGGGAGGGACATTCAGGAACAGAGAGATGGGTGAAGGAGAACCACGGCCTGCTTTCGTAATGGAATATTCTAGGGTCTCTGGAACTTGAACAACCTGAAACCTGGTATGGCCAGGTCAGTTTCTTTTTAACAACTTGAACAACCTTGTTGGTTGGGAGAACCTATGTCCTGCTAAGGCTCTTCAGTGTCTCTGTGCTCTGAGAATAACAATACTGATATCTGGGGTTAGTCTCCATGTTTTTGACCCAATAGCAATGGTCTGTTTTCTATACTTAAGGCCAGTCCTCCCATTCAAGATATGTAGTGTATGAAAGAAGGGAAATGGAAAATAAGGGCGACTGATGAGCTCCAGGGGCCAGAGCTCCTGGGTCAGGGCTCTTCGTAACAAGGACAGATGTGCCTTCTTTATTGTCAGTGCATTGTTGTTTCAGGGTGGGCGTCTGTCATGTGAGCATCTCTAGCATCTTACTGCCATCCTAAGTTTGCCACCCTCAGAGCTTCAGCCGTGAGCAGCAGCTTTGCAATCTCAGGTTCGTAATGCCATCATAACTGATCAAGAGGGAGCACATATCGTTAGTAAGAGGTGAAAAAGTATATGGGCTTAACTACGACCATGATAAGAAAAAGAGTTGTTTATATGCCTGACAGTGGTACGTGCTTAGAAAATGTTTATAGAATGATTATATAGGACCTTGTCAAATTATATAAAAATGGTTCTGAACTATAATTATTAGCATTCCACAATTAATTTCAAGAAAACAATACCACGGCAAAGAATTAGCTAGTTACTTTTAACATTAGTCAGGCATAATTGACTAATGTTAAGGCCAGTAAATAATAGAAAGTGCTCATCACCTTAAGATAGAGCTCCCCCAGTGATGCTAAGTCAGCGTTCACAATATTGCGATTTTCATCTTCCACAGGTTTAGCATGAGGCCAACCCTTCCGATTATTATTACGATTGGTCAATTCGTTATGTAAAGTTTGGACATTGCTAGTTGGTATTCTATAGAAATACTATAATATAAATATAAATCAGCACATGTTCAATATTTAACTTTGATTTCTAAATTCCTGAAAGTATCATTTATGGTCTCTTTTTAATCACTGGGGCAGGGTCAGGAGTGGAGTATAGGAGGAATCCAAGAACAGTACCACAAAACCAGTGGTGATTTGGCAAATATTTGTTGAGTATTTGTTGATTTTATTACCATGACATGAATAGTAAACTTAATGACTACTGGAATAATGATATAATGAAAAAAATAATGTTAAATACATTAAAACTCAGAGCTAAAAATAAAGTAGTTTTAAAATTTTAAAGTGTTTTTCAAATATTAATAAATTTCCCTACTTACTGACTACTTGGGTGTGAAAATTTTGATATTTACCAACGCGGAAATAAAGCCTGTTGTCTGGGAAATGCAATTCACTCACTAACACCTCACTTCCGACTTGCTCTCATCATGCCTTTAATGCCCCTTCTTCTGAAACAGACAGAAACCATGTATACATTCTCCCTTGCCTAAAAAATTTTGCCTTGCTGATGAGATCAATACATAGTATCTCATTGTATTTGCAGGGGTCGTCCTCTCTTTGGTTTCCACAATTCAACAATATTTTAATCCAGCCTGGCTGCATGACAACTCACGTAAGAAACTGAGTTTAAAAGTGGTCCAGCTTTTGAACTGCTCAAAAAGAGCACAGAGACTCCCTTTGAAAAATGGCCTTTTACACACAAACACCGCTGCAGCAGCGGCATTACTTCATGAGGCGCACAGGCAGAATACGACTGCTTTCAATTCGCATGCAGGTGGCGAGCCTCCGAAGTGGTATTAAGGGATGAGCCAGGGTGGATTAATTTCCAGTCTTTGATATTCATTAACTCCAGCTTTGGGGGAAAAAAATACAAGGAGATGACACAATTACCCTCAGAGCGTCAGCCGTGAGCAGCAGCTTTGCAATCTCAAGTTCGTAACGCCATCATAACTGATCAAGAAGGAGCACATATCGTTAGCAAGAGGTGAAAAAGTATATGGGCTTAACTACGACCATGAAAGTATTTGACTTTGGCATATAAACCCCATTCTGGAAAGACTTGGCAACATCATTATCATTGTTTATCCTCTAAGCTACCTGTCAATAGCTTGCCTTTTATGGTTTTCAGCAATTCTTTGCCAAGCGAAACCTACATATGCCCTAAAGGTCATGATGGCCTAGGCACAATGCCCATTTCATTGGAAGTCACTAGCATTGAGTCTCATCACGGTATCCCTATTTAAGGGTCACACAGTCTTTGATGGAGAGATCCTAGGAAGCACGTTCGTGAATAGGAACATTTTCCCATTGGAGGAAAAATAGAAGTCATCAAAGTGTCTCATATCCTACCTAAAACGAGGAGGGACAAAAAAGAGACAGAAAGAGCTCATGAGGAAGAAGAATGTGCTTGCAATGCCTAAGGAGCAGCAGTGACCAGTTTGACATTTATTTACCTCCGGAGCCTCGAAGATTTCAGGGTCATAGTGCAAGATCGGAGGAAAGATGGCTAACAGGTCTCCCTTTCGCAGACGGTAGTCCCGGGTCTCTGATGGTAGAGTCAAATCCTCTTGGATGAAGCGCACGATGGACGAAAATGAACATAGTCGTAAAGTCTCGAGAATGGCGCTTTCTGAAGGAAAACAAGCAACAGCTTCTTAAACTATGACAGGTCCTGGGGAGTGCCCACAATCTGCCATAAAGCTCCTCACCAATAGCTTTCCTAATCAGATTCACTGGGTGCTGAGATGGTGGCTCTGCCAGACCAGAGTGGGAAGGGGGCGGGTGAGACAGCTGTGGCCGGGCATTTCACAGACAGGGAGCAACCGTGCTGTGCTGGGGCAGAAAGTCATTAGTTAGAATTTTTTGTAGGAAAGAATAGTTTGCAAGAGAGAAACGTTGTATTACGGGTATACCCACTGTAAATTAAAACCATATCCCTGTTAAACAACTGCTGGTGGACTATTTCACCAGCCTACAGAACAGCTATGCCTTTAAAGCCAGGCTGAGACATTTAATAACCACTTAGGCAGTTAATAGTAAAGTGATTGTAGTGCTGCTTTCCGAGACAGCTTAACACTTAAATTCTTTTATGCTAGCTGTAAATAAAATGTGAGTCAGCATTTGCTGGAAAAATTTCAAAGGAAAAATACTTTGATAGGATTCAGAAGAAAACTCTATTTCCCCTGCATCCAGGGAAAATAACAGCCACCATCATAACCTGGAAGATTCCAGAAGCTGAATGTCCTTGCTTTCCCAGTGGCCTTCACCTTTTGCTCCTAGCACGACAGATTTTATGGCTAATTTCCGGCAATTTATCCTGGCAGTTTGAGGAGGAATTCCTTTGGGAATAATATGCATAATTTGCATAAATCATTCTGATAGCATGCATATCAGCATGTAGCTCCTGTCTAGGTCTGCATCTCTGCCTTCATAATCAAAACTGACTATGTTTTCACCAGCGTGAATGGGTCCTGGAATATAAAGCTTGATTCTTTCTAATCAGCAATGTAAAAGAGAGCTCCAAACTGAGTATTTCCCCCCTTCCCCTGGTAACACATGGTTGTTTGTGGCGTGCAATGTACAATCACAGACGCACACACACAGAGCCCAGTTTCCTGGTAGTGTTCAGCAAAGCTCTGAAACATAGGTACTCATCATCAGATTATAGAAGCAGACTGGTCAGTGGGGGTTCCCATCAACCACAAAATAAACATAAATACTATTTCACTAACATTTAAATCTAGGCATGGCTTGCATAGCAGTATCAAGTAGCTTTGGGTGCCTTCTCCCAGGAGGTTTTTTCCCTGGGCATGTGTCTGTCTAAAGAAATGAGGCTGTGGTCAGCTCTGTGTGGCCGGTGTGGTGATTCCATGTGACGTACAGTGAGGCCGTGCATATTCTTTTGGACTGCCTTCGTTATTATGACCAGGCAGAGTCAGAACGGTTTGTTGACGATGAGGCCAGAAAAGAACTTTGGTTTTGGAACATGGACTCTACTGCAGATAGCCACAAGGCACCTGACACAATGGATTTTAGCTGGCAGGACACCAGCGACCAACATTTCCATGGTAAAAATCGAGGGCCAGCTTCCCCTGTACGACTGCCGGCTCTGTTGGGTCAACGACAGCACAGCATCATTTTAGCTTGTGGTGTGAAATGGTAGCTGACATATGTAGCGGCACCGTTTCCCCGCGAACTCCAGCAGGGGTGCAGGGGAAAGGAATACAAAAGCTAAATAACTGTGGGGTGGCTGCTGTGACAGGGCAGGCATTTAACAGTCCAAATAACACGGTCACATCCGATTGGCTGAGGCGCTCTCGGGAAGCAGGGCAGCTTGCGCCCACTGCAGTATCACAAATGACAATTGGGCGCACATATCTTAGGCAGAAGTTAATCACAATAATGGAGCACAAAGTGTGGCTTAGTGGTCAGATCGTAAATGACAAATCTGTTTTACCTTCCAGTACCAGTTATGCGTGCAAGGCGAGGCTGGCTCTTGCTCTGAGCGATCATGCCGATAATCATTAGATGACAGAAGTAATGAGTTGCATTATTATTAACAACGGAGAGTGGGGCTTCTGTGCCTCTGTGTTGCCACATACGGGCACAAAAGCCAGCAGCTTCTCCACCAGCCCAGTGCGAGTGCAGGCAGAGCTGTATGTTGAGAAGAATGACAACCGCACAACAAAAAAAAAAAATGCAGCCTCGACTTGTAGTTGTCATAGTTGAGCAGACACCAGCCAGTGCCACTGACAGACCAGCTGGGCCCTGGGAGGCCTTCCATGCTGCACCAGGAGGTACAGTAAATTATCCTGCACCGTAGAGCAACATCTGTTTCCGTGCTAGTGCCGAACAAACAAGGCAATTTAAAGCATACCAAGGGATAACCAAGCAACAATTGAACATGACCCTCATTTTTCCCCCCTTCTCACGCACGAGGTGCTAAGCTTCATTGTGCAAGCGCTCCACGAAAGAGAGGCCAGGTTGGTATTTGATAAGGTGTTGTCAGAGGCATTTTACATATTTCCAAAATGGAAAGAAAAAGCTTATAGTATTGTTATTCTTAGAATCTTCCTTCCCCCTTCTATCTTTATTTCTTTTATGCCAAAGCTAGCACTCAGTTCTCAATTTGCTCTAGAATTAAAAAAAAAAAACTTTCCATATACTTATAAATATTCAGTCTTTAAACCTAATTTGCTATACTTAGTTCACATGCCTTCAAGCATTTGTCTTCCAATTTCCACTGAATAAATGCGTACTAATGAGAACTAGAGCAAGCTGCTGAGGCAAAGCTGGGTGACTTGGGTCTGGCCTGCCACCAGCTTGTGATAGGCGGGCAAATTGAGTTAAAATGAAAAGTCTTGTCAGCTGAAATTCAACATGGTAGCCAAACAGCAAGCTGTCAATCATTCCAGCCAAAACAAGGGACTGCAGGTAATAAAAGGTCATTGAGATCATTAGTGCGCCTGGCTTTCATATGCAAGTTAATTTTAATTAAACATGATCTCTATCTGTAAATGTTTTATAAAACTTATTGTGCATAATGGATTGTTAATTTATACTAACATTTAGCAGGTAATAAGACCCTCTACTTATGAAATGCGTTGTAGAAAAACGGCTATCAAGACTGCAAATATTTGGGGGATAATTTACACCAGGCACTGTAAAGTGCCAACAATTGCAATGGTGATTAAGAGAAGGCTGCCTGTGTTTTTTTTAAGAACTAAGCTTGCTGACCAGTACTCCCAGGGGCATTGGGTTACCGAATTCCCACGAGCAGCTTACAGTCCTGAGCCTGCACGGCCTTCTTCACCTGGCTAGGGAAGATTTGTTTCTCTTCAGGATAGAAACATATTCTGATTCAGTATCCGCTGTAGGCAAAAAGCTGAGGAGTGTGTTGAGTTAAGATGCTTTACAATGTAACTGTGAAGGAAAAGGGCAAAGGAAAGAAGTGGCAGTGGAAAAAGGCATATCCACTTTCTCTTTTGCCCTTAGATCTCCCTTCTGGCTGTAATCATTGACAGATGATTCTCATTTGCAGATTTAAAGTGGGGAAGCAGCATAGGACTATCAATAATGCATGTTACAGTGCAAACACAAATAAGCACATCCAAGTTTCTGCCTCACACTTAAGCCATGTCTGTGTGTGTGGAATGAATGTGCTGTGACATGGCCAGGCTGCTAATTTGGGTCATCTTAATGACTGGGGCAGGCTGTCATACCATTTGATTAGCCATGGCGATCAGTGGATAGCAGCGGTGGCCAGAGTGAAATGAACAGCCAGGCCCTGCCACAGTGTGCTCGGGCTGAGCACTTGGAGGGAGGTCTTAGGAAGAAGGTAGATGAGGAAGGGCGAGGGGAATCTGGAGGTAGTATGCCCTACAGGGTGTGAGGGTCCAGACGTGTGTACAATTTTACTCAATTGCCTTCAACACAGGTGAGACGATACATCGGAAATGATAATCATCAGATAGTGTGAAGTAAAATAACTAATTTTTGGATCAACAGTTGTATATTTTACGCAAAGTCAAAAATAAATCTGCATTGGTAGAAATGAATGCCTGCTTTCACTCTGCACTGCAGACATGGCCTTTGGTTTACTGCTAAAATAGAGACATGTAAGGTCAACATTCGTATATTCAGTTGATGTTCATCAGGTCCTGCTCTGCTCAGGGCACTGAGTTACTGCTGCTGGTGTGGAATGGTAGCTCACATATACAGAAAAAAGAGAACACAGCATGTGGATTTGGAATTCAGAGCCAGTGCAGTCTAGGTAATTCACATTGGAAGGTACATATAAACAGGAATGCTTCCCAAGATCCTAGCGCAGAGAGTGTATGATTTCTAATTGGGTATCTCCAATGTTGGCATTCAGGAAGTCCCTTTTAGGAGAAAGTTATTTTTCGTACTGAGCTGAAACTTGCCTCCCTTTCATTATTCCCCTTTAGAAAACCCAAAGGAAAAAAATTCTAATTTCTCTTCCCCCATAACAGCCCTTTACCAATATTTAAAGATAACTACCATGTCATTTTTAACTTGTATGTCAGAGAGGATATGGCTTTCCTTCTTCTTGACATACTGAATGAATTCAATTAGTAAATGTTCCACTAAAATGTGGCAGAACTGGGTGTGCTACTTTGGTTGGAAAAGTAGAGAGCACCTACTTTCTTTGCTGCAAATACCATACTTCTATTACTGTTTTGTTGGAAGCAGATGAACAACATATTTCTGAGATAATATAACCACTGACTTGTTTTAAACTTTCTGATATCCCAAAGGCTATCCGCGCTGGCTGTCCAT